>CAUYRH010039964.1:0-20811 GCA_963574655.1 Perodicticus potto | reverse complement strand
TGAGACTCCCGTGGATATAAGCAAGGGGAAGAGAAATAGAGATGCTTTTAATGACAGTAAGAAGACAAAGTCGAGCGGCTTTTCTGCTTAACTTTTGAAGGCCTGGTGGAACTAGGCTCACAATTCAGGAAGAATGTTATGCTAACTTCTTAACCTTGTTTCAGCGGAGAATTCAGGTAGTGAAGCTTACATGGATATTTATTTTGGAAAGCATTTTATCTTCACCCCATTCACCACATCTCTGCCATGACTAATAAATTAACCTCATTTTTAAGTCATCGTGGTTGGCCTGAGTTACTTTCTGGGTTCTCAAAAATAAAGAGAAAAAGAATTTTATTAAAAAATAACTCAGATTGATTCTATGGGTAACGTGGCTCATGGAAGAAGTTCCTTAGGCTACAGAGTTTCAGGCTTCATGATGGTTGCCTTAAGTATTTAGTGAGACTGTGCCCATCTCATAGACCTTCTCCATGCCTCTGGGTACTTTTTGTTATTGTTATGTTAATCTGGATGCGCTACATTAAAGAGCCCAATGTAAAAAGAACTGAAATCATTCTAAAATTGCAAACCACATGGTGAAGGATGCACACAGGATCCACAGGACTGACCCTCAGTATGTAGTAGTGAAGAAGTTCATTGGAACACAAATGTTATGAGTCCAACTACTGGAAAGATGAGTGCTTTGAACATACAGCTGAACTTGAAGTGGATAAAGCCATGAAATTAGAGTTTGTGGGTGGTATCTAAGCTGATAACATAAAACCAACTCCCTTTCTGTGTTTAACCTTTAAGGTGCTTCAAATTCAGTATGTCCAAGTATTAGGAGCATTTTCCAAGAGGCTAATAGGCACTGCAATTGATTGCTACAAGTACATGGTGCCTTTGTATGGTGACTAATAAAACTCAAGAGCCAAGACCAAAATGGGGAGTTTGAACTGATTTATGTAGGTGAGTTTATGGATGAACTACTTCACATAGAGAAAGTCTGTGACATCATCTTCCCCTGGCTATAGAAATGCTACATGCGAGTGGAAGCTGAGCAACTAGAGCCTCAAGTTAGTGCTCTACAAGATGACATGGATGATATGGGGGCCGGTGAAAAGAAAGAAAAGGAAGATGAGAAGTTGAAAAGAGTACCACCACCTGACCACCACCACAGAAGCTACTATGACAGGGACAAGCCTCACTGGTCTCCTACATGACCTACAGGAAGAGTAAGAGCCAGTCTCTTATAAGGCAGAGTCCATCTCCCAAAGGAAGCCTCTTCCCTCATCTAGAAAGGGAAGGGAGCAAGAGTCCAAGACATCACCACAGCAGGTCCCAAGATCAACAACACAGATCCCACGCCAAGTCCCCAGGTCATCACTGCAGTCACGGACACAGGAGCCACTCCAAGAAGAAAAGCTACTCCAAGAAGAAAGAGCTGGAGACAGAATGAATCAGGGACTCAGTTTGCTTTAAGTCCAAATGGGGCCTCCTGTGGATATGAAGGTATGTACGTGGAAGGATTAAGATCTCTGCTCCAGGAAGCTATAAGAATATTTTAGTATTTTCTTATCAGTTTCTCTATTTTTAAAATTAAAGAGGTGCTGAGTTAGTTATCTCTTTGAATCTTAATCAACATCTTTGAGAGATGATGTTCTATAAGATCAGTTTTTAACCCAATGAGCTGGGGGTTAGGGATATGAATGATGAAGAAAAGAGGTGGCATGGTAACCAATTCCATTTTGTTATTAAACCTGAACATTTGTTAAAAAAAAAAATCAAATAATTTGGGGTTGATGACACTTTGAGTTTTGCACATGTGATTATATATTGAGATAAAGCACATTCTGAAAATGCATATGCATTGCAAGCACAACAAATTAATAATTAGGCCTTATTTTGTACTCTCGTTGTTAGTAGGTAAATGCCAATTATATACACTGCTTTAGGGAAAAAATATTATGTATTATGACTCTTTGAAAAACTTAGCTCTTTTCATTTACATCTGATAACTATAAAACATCATAACATCCTTAGAAAACAGCATATAAGTTCAAATGAAACAATTTTAATTGAAGAATGCCCATATTCACACTAGGGAATGATTATTTACAAAAGTTTTAACACACAATGAATTTAAATATCAATCTCATCCAATTTACTAATTATTATTAACTTCTCTGTCCATTGTTTTCCATTTTCTTTTTTTTTTTTTCTGTTTTGTTTTTGCTTTTGGTTTTTGTCGTTGTTGTTGTTGCAGTTTTTTGGCTGGGGGCCGGTTTGAACTCACCACCTCCAGTATATCGGGCTGGCACCTTACTCCTTGAGCCACTGGTGCCACCCTGTTTTCCATTTTCTGTGAAGATTTTCTGT
Source organism: Perodicticus potto (assembly GCA_963574655.1). Taxonomy (NCBI): domain Eukaryota; kingdom Metazoa; phylum Chordata; class Mammalia; order Primates; family Lorisidae; genus Perodicticus; species Perodicticus potto. Next base: position 18,453 of record CAUYRH010039964.1, on the reverse strand, counting down.
ATATTTCATATAAACTATACACTATCTTTATCTTTCATCACAAGAGCCTGGGAGAAATAATAGGAAACCAATGTCAAGAAAGGATATGTGACTTTTTCACTGTCACACAGCTAGTTAGTAATAAAGCATACAACTAATATTCAAGGACACAGATTACTAGTATAATACACTTAAAGTATCAAATGAAAGGCTCATGATATTTATGTTAGATAATACTAAGTACTATGTAAGTACTTACTAGTATGTAATAAGTACTAATAGGTATTAAGAAATACTTAAAAAATAAATTTACAAGTGATTTTTTGGACAAAAAAAGCTACCCAAAATTTTTGGATGTGAAGGCTGGTATATTCAATGTAGTGTGTGAAATGATGTAGGAATAATAGAAGAAGATAAAATCACATATTAGGTATCGAGAAGACATAATAACAAATTATAACAAAAGAAAATAAAAGCATCTACCTAAAAGACAAAGGGATCATAGATTTTATTTCCCCATAATCCAATCCCCATGCAGATTTTGATTTGGGGCTATTAGTTTCAGTTGGATATGATACTATTATTTTCTCTTTGCATTTCACTTGCAGCAAACAAACAGTACAGTAGATGCATGGGAGGGGCTTTGCAGTTAATTTATGTGATACCTATATGAAACAAATGCTCATTCCTCTCAGGATTTATTGCTCAACTTCCTTTCCCGCTGATAGGGTGGAGCTGCTGTAGGTGAATAAGCAGTCTCTTCAGGATACTATGTAAAACCTGGATGCAGATATTAAGTCTCCAAAATGAAAAACTCACTAAACATTTATCCCAAAGTAGCCTGAATGATAGAAAGAATATAAAATCCGGGGAGAAATTGGATGAACTGGAAATATCCCAAAGAAGATTTGAACAAGCAGTTAGCAGTGTCATGAAATTTATTATAGTAACTGTCAGTTGTGCAATAGCTTATATGAAATGATATGGCATTTCAGTCTCATTCCCAGTGGGCAAGTGTTCACATCATTAAAATTATTGTGAAAACTGGAAGCTTGTTTGCACCCTCAAAAGAGAGATCAAGAAACTAATGGGGCATGTAGAAACTATTCGCTGGAAGTGGTCCCTCTAGGTAAGTCCGAGGGCACTTTTTAGGGACAATGGATTTTCTTTTCATAAACTCTTATGTATAAATACTCTGATTCCATTTAAAAAATCCAGCCTCCATGATTAGGGGTTTAAAAATGAACACAGGAAAACAGGTTCCACCAAACACAAAATGAGAGAGGATATTTTATATATGGTATAACTAGTAAAGCTGGATCCTTTTGTTTTCTATACTATTTTTTCTTCCATAAAGATGATATAGAAAAATCTGAATTTGGAAAGAGAAATCCTAGGGTTTAGTCCTCACTTTCCTCTATCCTGCTATCTAAATCTGCATAAGAAATTCCTCTGTAAAATTGGAGTGGTAAATTTTGCTCAGTGTATGTAATACAACTATTGTTCAGATACAATAAGGCAGTGGTTCTCAACCTTCCTAATGCCGTGAACCTTTAATACAGTCCAAAGGGGTCACAACCCACAGGTTGAGAACCGCGGCAATAACGTAATAAACAGAGAAAGATTCAAACGTTAAGTGATATGTAAAAGCACTGGCTGAATTACACTGCTGCTTTGCTCACCACTCGCATTATCTAAATAGACTCAAGAGTCAGATAGTCAAAGCCTGCCCTTGATCATGACAATTTTCTATTTTCCACACAAAGTAAAGACATCAGAATAAGACAATCATGATTTAATGTCAAGAGATATTTTTGGAGATCGTTTTATTTAGTAAAACCCACTTATGCTATTTTGCTTCTGTGTTGTGTGTCTACCTTTTCATCTGTATTATACCTCCACAGCAAGATGTAAGGAACTCATGGCTATAAGTAAACATATTTATCATCTATTGTTTTAGTTTCTCTTTTTCAGACAAGAGTATCACATAGGATTCTGAAGTCTGCTAGAACTGGACATTGTATGTCTTCAATTGTTATGCAGGATACTTGTCATTCAGCGTTTACTTGGAGCCTAGCACAGGGCCTGATAGATGGTCAGTGCACAGTAAATTTTTGCTAATTAAATGAATCACCTCCATATAGGGATCACCCTTATTCTTTGTGTTCCCTCAGTCCCTGTACAGACTTTCCATTTAGATTTGTTGTCCATTCCAAGCTACTTGCATTATCATTGCTTGTATTTTGCATTTTCTTTATGTGGCAAACACATCAGTAAGTCTTGCCTGTGTGTAATACTTTCCCCTTGAGTGTGAGCAGAACCTACAACTTATTGCTAACCAACAGAATATGGCAAAGGGTGTAATTAAGGCCCCAATCAGTTAACTTTGACTTTATTAAAAGAGAGATTATTCGGGGTAGGCTTGACCTAATCAGGAGAACCCTTTAAAATCAGATCAAAGTTGTCCCTAAAGTTAGAAATCTGGAGCAGCTGAGACTCTTCTCTCTCCATTGTTGAGACAGAGTCTCATTTTGTTTCCCTGGGTAGAGTGCCATGGTGTCATAATTCATAGCAACCTTAAACTCTTGGGCTCAAGTGATTCTCTTACCTCAGCCTCCCAAGTAGCTGGGACTACAGGCACCTGCCATAAGGCCTGGCTATTTTTAGAGGTAGGGTCTCACTCTGGCTCAGGCTGGTCTGAAACCTTTGAGCTCAGGCAATCCACCGGCCTCAGCCTCCCAGAGTGCTGGGATTACAGGCATGAGCCATCCCACCCAGCCTTTTCTCTCTCCATTCTGAAGACACAGCTTCCATGAATTCTACAGCCACAAAAAAATTAATTCTGCCAACAACCTGAGGGAGTTGGAAGTGGATTCTTCCTCAGTTGGTCTTTCAGATGAGAATAAACCCAACTGATACTTCAACTGCAGCTGTGTGACACTCTGAGCAGAAAAATCACCAATGTATGTCCAGACTTTTGATTTAGTGCAACAAGGTGAGATAACAAATTAATGTTATTTCAACCCACTTGACAATTTGTTACACAGCCACAGAAAAGAGTCTAGTAGGCCCAGCTTGCTGAGAATGACAACATTCTGCATGTGTGCAGGTTACAGTCATCCTAGAAGGTAAGCATTTTGAGGGTATATTGAAGCATTTTGAAGGTAAGCATTTGAGCATATATTTTTCTTTTGTTTTTTTCTTGGTGCCTAGTGCCCAGCCAAGTACACCACAGGAATATCTGTAGGCTAAAATTAATTTTTTTCTACTTGTGTGCAGTAGGTATTATACTTTACCTCTCGCTGAAGCTGTTTACTACAGAGAAAGGAAAATGCAATATACTTGACTTCTGTTTTGTCACATATTTTTCAGTAGAGTGGCAAAAATTAGACACACATGAAAAACAGTGGGAGTTGTGTACCTACTTATCAATGCATGAAGCTGAAAAATGACCACATTCCTTTTAAAGATGGCAATAACGTAGGATGAAAAAAATAATTCAGAAATCCAATTACAATGAACTGACTAACAAACTGGCTTTGGTGGCCACACGTGGCTGGTATAAATCAGAGTTATTTTCCTCTTTCTTAATTTGCTGTGCAGTCAGGCTTTGGCTTTGCTTTTAAAGGAACTGAGATATCTAGCTTATATCTGACCTTAGATATGTTCAATAGTTTTAGTGTTATCTCAAAATTAAACACTCTAAGTCAGCCCTAATTTGCTAACCTAAAATACAGTTCTTTCAATAGCTAAGTTTCTATTTGAAAGCTTAACAATCTCCTTGCCAATCAAAAGTCAGTTTCTTAAACTCAGCAATGTGTAAGAGAAGCCAAAATTAAGGTTTCATAGGAAACAGCCAAAGGCCCAGAAAGTCATGTATTCATTCATATTTTTCTCATTTTCACTCCTTTTCTGTTGGGCCAATGACAGAAATTCACAATTTGAATTTGAGATTCAAATTCTTCATGCTGTTTTTATTATAAAAATCTATCTATATATTTTCAATTATAAAAACTATCACTCCAAATAGATTAATATTATTAAACACAATAAAAGGACATGAGGTGTTATCAGTGACTTGATGAAATTATGTTGGGGTAGTAGTAGCTGCCATTAAGATAAGGCACCAAATGGGCTAGGTGCTGGCGGAAATTCTAAAGCTTGTGATTTAAGTTAAGCCAGGCCTTTATCTCCTTCTTAAAATGCAAAAAGCACTGGGACACTATCCCACTGAGCCGTAAGAGTCACTTACATCGTTCCAAATGACTAAGTTTGTCAGTTCCTTTTCTTAGAGCAGGCCTTATGTTTTCAAGGGAGAAGGGAGTAGACACAAAGGAAAAGGATAAACTTAATGTCCCTAGTTTCCAGGAAGGGAATAGGAGACATCCACTGCTGAGATTTGAAAATTGCACAAGAAAGAGGTCTCCATTCCAAACTTGCTGAATAAGCTTCTCTGTATTCGACCCTGAGTGCAATGTAGTGTCAGATGTCTGTATCGTTCCGCTTTCTACTGCTATGAGTTGTAAGAACTCAATTTCAGATGCATACTTAGGCTTTTGTCTATTTTAAATGGTCATGAAATGAATTCAGACAATCTCATCATTCCTAACATACACACAAGAGAAAAGGACAAAAAATAATGTCTGGAATATCAGGACAGTGGAAGATGTTGATTCTGAAAATTTCATGGCAGAAAAGAATATGATTCCATAGTAACTTTTTCTTGTATCTCTCCCATACCATGAGCTTCATAGCTTTGAGAAAATGCTCATGGATATATACCCTCTCGGGAAGGAAATGGACTTGGAAGGTAAGTGAAAAGCCAGGAAGTTGGCCTGTCACTTTAGTCCCTTCTGAAATGCTTTACTTAAACTTCTTATAATTTAACTATAAGATACCAAATGGTTCCCCAGACATAGCACAGATTCTGGGTCTATGTGCTTTTATTTATTCCACTATATCCACGTTGGATGCACTTCCCTGCCTTTTCTGACATCCAAATTCCTCATCATTTTATAAAATTGTCACCTTTCAATGGTACGTTCCCAGATATAAACCACAAGATACAGTCAGATCCTTATTTGTCTATAATGCCAAATCACTCCATATGTACCTCTATCACTGTTCTTATTACATCATATTGTAGGAATTATTTTGTTTGTTCTTTTGTCTATTATACCCCAAATTCTTCACTATAAACCCCCTGGGGGCAAAAATTAGTTTCTATCAATCTTCATACACAGCATTCTCTGCCCAATCCACCACAGCATATCATAGCAACTGACATGTAGTGTGTGGTCAATTTATGTTGGCTGGATTGGATTAGAAACTTGATATTACAGGTCCAGAAAAGAAAAATAACCAGAACAACATCTTCCTGTCAGATAAGGACTTGCTTCTTACAAATGGCATCCTCAGATCAAAAGACTCATGAAAAACATACTTTTGATTGTACTATTAATTCAATTTAAGGGCTCTGGACCAATAATTTCAGAGGAAGTGCTGTTGTCTGAATGTTTGTGCCCCTCTCCAAACTCATACCTTGAAATCCTAATGACTGAGGTGATACTAAGAGATGGGGTCTTTAGGAACTGGTTAGGTTGTGAAGGCAAAGCCCTCATAAATGGGATTAATGTCCTTATAAAAGAGACCCTCACACCTTCCCCCAGGTGCAGATACAGTTAGAAGACACTCCATCAACCAGAAAGTGAGCCCTTTATGAACCAGAAAGCAGGCTCTCACCAGACACTGGATGTGTCAGAACTTTGGTCTTGGAATTCCCAGCCTCCAGAACTGTGAGAAATACATTTCTTTTGTTTATAAGTTATACAATTTGTGGTACTTTTGTTACAGTAGTCCAAAAAGACTAAGACTGGAGGCCACTATACCCTTTTTGGCTAACAAATGAATTGGCCTCCTGTGAAACATGGCTACCTTGGTTCATACTGCAAATTCTTTCAATCCAGGTGATGAGTGATTAGCATCTAATCCAGATCAATTGATAATTTACTTCATAATGTAACAGATACCATGTAGGAAATAGGGAAGGTATAAGACTGTTCTTGCATTCAAGATTTTTGCTTTTTTTTTTTTTGAGACAGAGTCTCACTATGTCGCCTTGGGTAGAGTGCTGTGGTGTCACAGCTCACAGCAAGCTCCAACTCTTGGGCTTAAGCAAGTCTCTTGCCTCAGCCTCCCAAGTATCTGGGACTACAGGTGACTGCCACAACACCCGGCTATGATTTTTGCAATCTTGTTGGGGAGACAAAGTTAATACACAAAAGAAGAATTAGGGAACTAGATAAAAGAATTAGACAAGCATTTATACACAGTATAAACACACACAAATGTATGCAAGATGCTGTATTCTGACTATAAAAGTGCTGTAGGAATTTAAAAAATAAAAAATTCATCTTGTTTTTTTTGTTGTTGTTGTTTTTGCAGTTGGGCCGGGGCCGGGTTTGAACCTGCCACCCTTGGTACATGGGTCTGGCGCCCTACTTGCTGAGCCACAGGCGCTGCCTAAGAAATTCATCTTGGATTCATGAACCTTGGAATATATCACTGTCCTTAAAGAATAGAAAGGATTTAAAAATACAAAGAGCATTGACAAGAAAGGCTGCGTTAAAAAAAAGACGAAGAAGAAGAAAGGCTGCCTAAAACTTTATAACATCTCAAAGAATTCTAGACCATGCAAAGGAAATGGGAGATGGTTTAACCTAAGATCCTCATATTTATATGAGAAGAAACAAACCCAGATAGAGCAACCAAGGTCCCACTGTGGATACGTGCAATGCTGTAAAATATCCTGTATTGTTCCTATCATCTCACATTGTCTCCCCAAATCTCTATTAAATTACATGCAGGATGCTGTGTTTTCTATTTATATGGGGAAGATCAGCTCAGATGCATACTTTCTCACTAGGAACAACTTCCTGTTAAAATCTTGTCTAGACCAATTTTTAAAAGAGAAACTGAAATGTTGACGGTATAATCAAAAACTTGAGTAAGTCTATCGCATTTGAAAAACAAGAGAAAATGACTCCTGGAGAGACAGAGGCATGAAACTAGACTAACATTAAGTATTATAGACACTGAGTTATAGAGATGTGAGTTTTTTCATCACATGCAGAAGGAGTAGGAATCCCCTGAAATATAATTGAGCTTATTTTATAAATGCATTATACCTTTTTAATCACAACTAGCCAATGGTTAAAAAATTGCGCTCTCTAGCACAGAGTATACTGATACTGGCTATCTGAAAGAAAGTTTCTTCCTTTTCTACGTGCTAATCCTTGACATGCAGAACCAATTTTAATTTATGTTCTAGCAGCATCTCAGCTGCAAGAAACTGAGGGTACTGACATCTGGCTTGATAAACCACATAGCTGTAAGCAAACTTATAAATTAAATTATTTAAGTATCCCCATTTAATTTGCTACATCTCTAAGGACAAGATGACAGACTGAAATGTGTCAAGCCCAAAGAAACCTGCCTAAGCTCATCTCAAATATGATACTTAAAGTAATTCAATAATATTCCACTTTTTACAGACATGAAAACGCATTTCACCCTATCAGTATAATTTGTAGTGCCCAAGTAGAATCATGCCATGCTAACCCGCAAGAAGCATAATTTAGCATGGACATAAATTTGACTTAAAGATTCAATTATTGCTTTAAATATATGACTATGTGGAAAAGTTTCAGCATGTTAGGTACAGTCCCTTCAGTGTAACACATTAGAGTGAATGAGGCAAGTCACTGGGAGATAATTTTGTTTGCCTCTTTCAGGACAGCAAAGTTGTCACTATCCTTGGCATGTATTCATGAATTCATTCATTATACATTTGTTAAATGCTAGTGTGAAGTACAGTGCCAGGTGCTGGGGACCCAGCAGTGATAAACCTACATAGTCTCCATAGTCTCATGGAGCATACTGTCCCACAAGCATAAGATAAAAGGTCCTGATACGTCTTTCTAAAGTATTGGTATTCATTAATTCAAGATCAAATTCAGTCCCCTTTCCTCTCATAGTTCATGAAAGACAGGAATAGAACATGAGGCTGATAAAATATACACACCTGAAAAAAATTAAAATATGTTCCCCTGGCTACTCAAGAGCTAAAGTATAAGTGCAAAAAATCTGGTGGCAAAGGTGACTTGCTCGTGGTTGCTGGAGGCAGGAGGTAATCTGTACCTCAATCAATCACGAAACCAAAATACACCGAGTCCCTGCTATGTGCAAGGAAATATACTGAGCTTTAGGGGACTAATGAGCAGCCAGAGGTAAGCTCACGATAGTGTAAAAAAATAAAAGAGGGAAACAAAGAACATTATGAAGCTCTGGAACATAATGGCTGATTATATATAGAGAGCAAAGTATAAGAAAGTGGCAAAGATTGTCTCAAGGTTTAAGCCTAGGTGGCTGGAAGAATGATGCCATCATTGACAGAAACTGGGAATATGGACAGGGGATCCAACCTTGGAAATGTGATGAGTTTCAGATATCAGCAGAATATCCAAGTGTATGCATGTGGCAGGAAGTTGGAGATGGGGACCGTAGCCTAAGAAATACGTTTTTAAAATCATGTATATAAGAAATAGCAGAGTCAAGAAGATAGATAATATCCCCCAAGGATAAAAAGGTAGATGGAGAAGAACAAATAATGGATCTTGAGCACACCCACAGTTTGAGAATAGGAAATAGAAAATAAGTCAGGAAGAAATCTCCATATTTTTTACTCAAGGAAGCCTCACAGGAGATACACAGCACTGATGTCAGACAAAGAGAAGACAAACAGGTTTATTGCGGAAGGGTGGGATGGGAAAGCAAAGGATTTGGGCATACCAGAAAATCAAGTTACTCATTCACTTCATTGCAGCCCTTGCTACTGAAAAGTATACCTACTAGACTAATACTTTAGCGGGGTCACATCAGGATCCTTTAGTGGAGGTATTCCACAGTAAGAGCACTCACTGTGCAAGCAACTAAATTTCATCTGTCATACCTAAAGGCCCAGTCCAAGATTTAGATATCTTGAGAAATGAAAATAAAATCCTAAGCCCCCCAACCAAGTGAATGGCCAAAGAGACCCCAGAGAAACAGGAGTCAGACACGCCCCATTATACTCCCTCCCCTCTTTCATCACCATTTGGCGTTCTTCCCTAAGGGTTAAACACGAACCAGACTTTTTGAAAGACTTGCTCCACCAATGATTTCAATGGGCCTAATGCATGGTTTGGGCACAACTGACCAGCATTCCTTCCTTCCACTGACCATGGAGTGGTTCCCCCTACTCTAGGGAGGATGTACATTGAGGATTTTCATGTCCTTTGCTTCATCTTTCTTTTTTTTTTTTTTTTTAGAGACAGAATCTCACTTTATCACCCTCGGTAGAGTGCCACGACATCACAGCTCACAGCAACCTCCAGGTCCTCGGTTTAGGTGATTCTCTTGCCTCAGCCTCCTGAGTAGCTGGGAACACAGGGGCCCATCACAACACCCAGATATTTTTTGGTTGCAGTTTGGCTGGGGCTGGATTCGAACCTGCCACCCTCCATATATGGGGCTGGTGCCCTACTCACTGAGCCACTTTCATCTTTTGACATCAGAAGGCCAAAAACTCCTCCTTTGGATCATGCTACTACTGCCATTTTTGTACATATGACCAATGGCACAGGTGTATGTTTCTCCTTTCATGAATATTAATGACTCGTGGGCTGCGCCTGTGGCTCAGTGAGTAGGGTGCCAGCCCCATACACCGAGCGTGGCGGGTTCAACCCTGGCCCCGGCCAAACTATAACAAAAAAATGGCCAGGCATTGTGGCAGGCGCCTGTGGTCCCAGGTACTGGGGATACTGAGGCAGGAGAATTGCCTGGGCCCAGGAGTTGGAGGTTGCTGTGAGCTGTGTGATGCCATGGCACTCTACCAACAGCAATAAAGTAAGACTCTGCCTCTACAAAAAATTTAGAAAAAAAATATTAATGACTCCTGCTATAGTTTGTTAAATATGTATATTTGGCCATCCTGCTCCACATAAATTCCTCCTCCTGTTGCCTGTCCCTAAAAGTTGTGTATCTGGCTTCTGGCCAGAGGCTACTGCTTTCTAGCCTATCAGAACTGCCACACAGTCAGCCACAACCCTTTAGGAGAAAAAGCTCTCCTTTCCAAATTTATGAACCTCGCATTATTCTTTAGTTGAAAATCTCATCTTAGGAGTTCCTAAATTGGAGAACCCATACAAGGAAAACAAATCAGATTTAAAGAAAGCAGAATTCTCCTGTTAAAGGATTTAATAAGTGAATACCCAAGGGAATGGTAGCTGGAAACACTGCTTGAATAGTGGCCATGATACTTACGTTGTGTGTAACCTTAGCAAAATTACTTAACGAGTCCTGGCCTCAGTCTTCTAAACTTGAAAATGGGAGATAACTCTACAAACTTCATAAGGTTACTGTGAAAATTAAGTGAGATAACACATAAAATGTATAGCACCTTTGGCACCAGGTAATTGCTGATAACTTGATAATCACACAAAAACATAATACACCCACACACAAGTCAGTCAGTGCAACACATAGAGAAGTTTACAAAGGAAAAATAATTTTCCACTATTATTTAAAATACAAATATCTATGCACTCAAGAGAAGTAGAAGGAGCAAGATTAGCAGTCTTTTCTAAAGACCTACTAAGATTATAAAATAAAAAAAAAACAAACCCACGAAGTTAAGAATGAGAAAAGAAATACAAAATGAAGAAAATATATTCACCCTTCTAGGAATGAGACAATAAAGAATATTCTCATGTATTTTGATAAACTTGAAATTTAATATGAGAAATAATTATTTAAAAAAGGATTCTAGGCCGGGCATGGTGGCTCACGCCTATAATCCCAGCATCGGAAGGCCAAGGCAGGAAGATCACTTTGGCCCAGGAGTTCAAGACCAGTCTGGGTAACACAGTAAGATGCTCATCTCTACAAAATAAATAAATAAATAAATTAGCCAAGCATGGTGGTGTTTGCCTGTAATCATAGCTACTTGCGAGGCTGAAAGAGCAGGATCACATGAGCCCAGGAGTTTGAGGTTGCTGTGAGGTGTGAGGACACCACTGCACTCTAACCTAGGCAACGGATTAAGACCGTGTCTCAAAAATATCCTATATGAGAACTTCTTTTTTTTTTTTTTGAAATCTTCTTTTTTTTTTTTTAATTATTTTTTATTGAGTCATAACTGTGTACAATAACTCAGTCTTGGAGTACAGTGTGCAGGCTTCCCATACAATCGGAGATATTTTTATCAACCTGATTAATATAACATTCATGATATTTTCTCGATATCAAAAATTTTTATTGGGAAAGATCCCTGGTTGACTGCACACGGTCACCTTCAGTGGACAGTTTTTCTGGAGGTTTAGCCAATACCTCAGGGACTCAAAGTTTTCATTATACCTCACACTGTTTGATCTGGTGGCCAAGGTCCCTGCTAAATGATGACACTTTTATCAGGTAGGTCATTCCAAGGCTCTAGCGACCACCTTGTAATAGTAAATCTCAAAGGCCAGACCTGTCTTATACATGGTTAAGTCTTTATTACACAAAACTATTAAGCAGGTTGGGGTAGTAAAGACAGAAGGAAAAAGAAAACTCTGCAACAGAATGAATTCCCTATAGCTAAGACATTATTTCAAGAAGGAAAGAATACTGGATTGTTTCAAATGCTATTAAAGTTTTAATGACGGTGAGAACAGGGCTGTAGCCAGTGCATTAAGCAACATCTGTGGCCATTGGCAACTTAAAAAAAAGAAGTTTCAATGGTTTGGTGAGACCTGTCGACATGGATGGAAATGGAAATAATGAGTGTAGGGTATAGAGTTTGCTGTAGGGAGACAGAGAACCTGGGCAGTAGCTGAAATGTGACACAAAGTTATGGGAAAAGTTCCATAAACATGAATGATTTCTATCTATACACAACCATAAAAAGTGATAAAGTGAGAGTTGTTGGAATCCAGAAGAGATCATCTTCAAAAGATGAGTCCAAGCGATAACAGGAGGAGATGAAGCCGGAGCTGAAGAAGAGGGGCTGGACTTTGGCAGGAGCAGGAATGCTGTGGGGATGGGAAGAAGAGGGAGTGGTTTTCTTTTTTCATTGGCTTCTATTTTATCAATGAAATATGAGGTTAGGGCTCGGTGCCTGTGGCTCAACAGGCTAAGGCACCCGCCACATACACCTGAGCTGGTGGGTTCGAATCCAGCCTGGGCCCACCAAACAACAATGATGGCTGAAACCAAAAAACAAATGGCCGGGCGTTGTGGTGGACGCCTGTAGCCCCAGCTACTTGGGAGGTGGAGGCAGGAGACTTGCTTGAGCCCAGGAATTGGAGGTTGCTGTGAGCTGTAATGCCACAGCATTCTATCCAGGGTGACAGCTTGAGGCTCTGTCTCAAAACAAAAACAAAAACAAAACAAAACGAAATATGAGGTTAGGTCATCAGGCAAGAATAAATTGAGAGATGATGTCAGTAGTTTGACAAAAGAAAAGTAGGTTTACAATAAAATAAAAGTGGAGAATGTAAACTCACTAAAGAAATAGTAGAACTGTTAGGAAGCATTGAGCATACAATAATAATATATTGTGTATTTTTAAATAACTAACGGTAAATTTCATATGTCTCATCACAGAAAATGACAAATAAGTGGAAGTGAGGGAATATGTTAAATAGCTTGATTTAATCATTCAATGTTGTGTGTATGTGTGTGGGTGTTTGTTTATACACGGTTATACGTGGTGTATGTTTATGTTATGGTTCATCAATTAAAAATAATAAGAACGAAAAAACTTTAGAAAAAGAACTCAAGCTGACATAAGCAAGATTATAGACGATAGCCATTTCCTGTGCCTCTAGTGGGGGTAGAGAGAAGAAAGGGACGTGGAGGTTCTAGCAAGAAAATAATTGTGATGACGAACTCAGGGTCTTTGCCATGAGTTGAGGATGGCAGGGAAGGGCCCTGAGGGCCCAGCGGTATTGGATTAGAGAGGATCAGAGGCCTCAGTGGGATGGTCATTTCAGTCCCAGCGGTTTGATGTCTCTGTGGAAACAGATAGTTCACTTTCTCCTTGTGCGTTGATATTGATGTGACCTAGTTTACCTCGATGTCTGTACAACACACCATATTTTCTCACACCTGATATCTCTAACATACATTATATTAATATAGAGGGAAGCCAGACAGGCTGGTAGCTCTTTTTTTTTTTAATTGTAGTTTGGCTGGGGCCGGGTTTGAGCCTGCCACCCTCACTATATGGGGCTGGTGCCCTACTCATTGAGCGACAGGCGCCGCCCAGGCTGGTAGCTCTTGAGAATGGATCCCAGGTACTTTGAAGTAGGGAAAAGCATGAAGATAAATGGTCCAGGTATATTCTCTTCAACACTGTCAGAACCAACTTCTACCAGAATTACTGATGCTTTTTCTGAGTCAAAGAGCAAATCAGTATTTGAATAATGGGTAAAAATTATTTCATGATTCATAAACTCTCTTAAATATCACTTACTGAATTTATTCAGTAGAAAAACAAGCTATTTCGATATAAATACATAAAAAGCATATTTAGTTTTTTAAACTAAAAAGCAGATTCTGTAATTAAACATATGACTTTTATAAGGAAAAGTGATGACTACCTTACTACTTTTTTTTTTGTTTATTCATTTTTAATTTTGTAAATCACAAAATAAATGGTGACTAGGAAGTCAATGATGATTTAAAATTGCTTCATTTCGGTAAAAGTATCAACAATTAGACTAATTTGTAAGTGTACATTTTATCGACTAAATTTCAACTAGAAGAATGTCATCTCTCTCATTGGACACTTATTAACAGAACTGTCGAAAGTCTTAACAGTGACTACGAAGGGGGGAGTTAGTATCTGTACACAATATATAACAGAGAAATTTCATTGGTTGGTTTCCACCAACGTGCTGCTTCTGTGAGTGGAGAATTATAATTTCTTGGATAGGATGTCTGACTCTATATATTTGTGTACAGAATCAGATATGAGAAACTTGTTTTCCACATAATATATTATACATATTTATTGTGATGTTCTTTAAACAAGCAAATGCTCTTTGGTTAAGAAATATCTAAATGACTGGAAATAATTGAGCTGACTTTTCTAAACCAGAATAGCTGGGCTCCAATTGATTACATTCATGCTCTGAAAATTTGGATTTGCTCAAATCCATTTACTGTAACAAATTGAAGAAACCCAGTTTTTAGGTCATATATTGTTCAGGGAAGAATTGCCTGGAGAATTTACACATTTGTTCTGTCTAATAAATTATCAGCACATAGTATATTTCTTTGTGGACAGAAACGTCAATCATGATAATTATGATAATAGAGGTGTATTTAGGTAGTTGCATATATGCTGACAATATTAAGATATCTGGAAAATTACAAATTCAGTAGCTTCTGTAATAGGCAAGACAACATCCTTCAGCTGTCATAGATACTGGGAGAGAGAAGAAAGAAGGCAAAATAAAATAATATTTCCACTTTTTCTTCAGAGTCAAAATTGCCAATATTTCACTGGAAAGTAGGATAATAGGGCTTTTAATTTTTTCTCTATCATAAGTTTCTGTAGTATTATTGTATTTTTACAGTAAGAATATATTACTTTTACAATTAATAAAAATGCTGTTTTTGAAAAAGTAAAAGTGAAAAAAAATAAATAAAAATTTTAAAAAATTGCCAATATTATTTTAATTCATATATATGTTTAAAACATTACATGTAAAAGTAAGTTAAAATTAATGGATTTTGTGTAAATATTTTCCAAATTATTTCCAGAACAAGTAAATAAAGACTGGAGATTATTGTGAAAATAATCCCTTTGTTCTGACTAATACCCTCACACACAAATGCATCTCGACTTACTCACCACAGCTAGCTGGGCATAGGAAGCTCAAGTAATGACAAACTAAAATTAGCAACACATGTCCTTGGCCTAAAGCAAGTCACAGCTAAAGGAGGGAAAACCGAGAACAAAAGGAGACCCTGCAACTTGACATTGTGGCTGCAGCTCCCTCAGCCGTAGGCTCATCACAAGCACTAGTGTTCACTACCGCATAAGCTTAGCAACAGACAGAAAACTCAACTAAACCTTGAGAGTTTAAAAAAAATCACTATTCCTTTCTCTAGGTGGGGCAGTTACAAATATTAAAGATAGGTCAGGAAACCACAGGGCACTGTCTGTGTTCCTTGAATGCCGATTTTCTGTGTAAAGCCATAAACGAGTTACTAAACACAACAGAAAACGTCAAAGAATCATGAAAAATAGGAAGTACGAGCAGAAACGGCCGTATTCCTGACACTTGTTCTGGGCTTTGTCCCTTGGGTAGCCAACTAAATGGGAAGCATCAAAGAGGATGGTCTCCGACACGAATCGGCTGAGCTCAACTGAGAGCAAACCGTCAGGTCCGTACCGCTACACTCAATATTGTTATCTTGTTTCTAGTTTATCTTTTACAAAAAAATGATTTTTTAAATTTTATTTTTAACAGGAACAATATTTTGGCCATATATCACTTAATTTATTTTATTTTGTTCTCGCCTTACTTTCTGTCATTTGAAACAAAAAATCTTTCCCTGTTTTGTTTTCAGATGAGTTTCTAACATCATGAATAATAACAGTAGTGTTAATACGGGTGACATCGATCATCTTCCCATTATGTGGCATTCTCTTTGCTAAAGTCTTTATATCATTGGTTTCCAAACTTTGAACGTTAAAAATCACCTGGGAAGCTTTGAAAAATTCTGGAGCCTGAGTTATACCTTGTACCAGTGGAACAGAATGTCTACGGAGGGGAGGCAGGAATCATATCCTTTGTAAACCACTGTTTTATTTCACAGAATCTTCTAAAAATTCCTTTGGAACAGTGTAATTATGGTGCTGTCGAGGGTGGTGACGCATGCCTGGTCTGCGGAACTGCCTGGCATCAGGTCAAGCGCCACTGTTTTGGAGCGCTGTGCCATTAAGCTTGATCTCACTGAGCCTCAGGTTTTTCATCTGTAAAATAAGAAAATAATTAGTAGCCAATTTGCAGTGTTTATTGAAGCTTTAAATAATGCAAGTATACAGAAAATATCCATATCTGAATTTTGTTGATGAAGAAAGTAAAGCACAGGAAGTGGAGCGACTTGCTAAGTCTGCACAAGACCCCACAGCCTGATGGACGCAGGCTAAATGTCCAATCACACAGATACTGTGACTGAGGCTGCACAAGACCCCACAGCCTGATGGGCACAATCCAACAACATAGATACTGTGCCTGAGTTTAGATAGCAACCACTCTTCTGAAATAGAAAGTCCTCACTTCTTTAATCTGTGTAAAATGGTGCGACCTAAGTGGTGATTCCCTAAAAACACAAAAGGGGCTGTAGTTGTACATGAGGTTGGACAATTAAGTTTGCAAATTCATTTTAGAAAAAATGCTTCGTACCTCATTGCTGAACCTCATTATGTTCACCAAATGGCCAAGAATAAACTTCCAAGGTGACCACGGTGATATTCGGTGGTGAGGTTTGTAGCACCTTCTCGAGGATGAGCTCACAAACTTGATTGTCTGACATCATCTATCTAACTTTAACACCTTCCAGCAGCTGGCTGCATCCCACAAAGTCAAATCTACCACACAGACTGAAATCTCAAGCATTCAGAAAATATTATTCGTTTCATTTACTAGGCTCTAACCCTGCTTATCTCCTGACGTGTGGACAACAACTAGGACACCTATGTTATTTTTATATTATGTCTGATGTAACATTTTACTACCTTTAATTTTCAAGATAGATAAAGAAAATTAGCTTTCTCAAGTATAAAACTGCAAGGAAAATGTCATTTACTTCTAAGATACAAAATTTAAAAAATTCTGATGGTGGGGTTTCATGAGGCAAACTCATCCTTGAAAAGTGCTGTGTATCTCATTGCTAAAATACCACTACAGCTGCCTTTGAAGCATTCCCTGTGGCCATATGGTGACCCAGGAATCTGCGTTTTGTTTTTTAAAAATCTTATCCAAATGATCCCAAAGTATAGTCAGGGTTAAGATCTTGTTTTAAAGAATATACATTGTGAAGCTTCATCATTTTGTATATAAGCTTCAAATATGCCCAAGTTTAAAAGCCTCAGCATTAGCACTGCCAGATATCAGCGGGCAGGACTTCAGTCAGGATTTGTGCAGTTTGCTGACTGCAGAGCCAGTTTTCAGCACTATGTTGGAAAAGTTGGTGGCTGTTTCAACTCCTATAACTTTCTTTCTTTGTCTTTCTTTCTTTCTCTCTTTCTCTCTCTCTCTCTCTTTCTTTTACCTGTTTTAGGAACAGTGGCTCTGCTGAAATTTCTATGGTAAAAGCCTAAGCCTTTTTGACTTTACAAAAATTTGCAATATAATAGAAACACAAATAAACAGAAATGATGGGCTTTTAGCTAGCACAGACAGAGGTAAGATTTAATCCCGTTTCCAGAATTTCCTAGCCACGCGACTTTGCACAAGACTTAATTTCCCAAAGACCATTTCTTTTGGTGTAAAATGGAGATAACAAAATCTAATCCAGAGGATTGTTTGTTTTAGGGATTCAATAATATTGTGTTAGGTATTATTTAGCCCAGCACTGGAATATAATAAAACCTCAAGAACTGTTTGCATCTTTCATATTGACATGGATGGAGCTGTAACATGTTCTCCTTAGCAAAGTATCTCTAGAATGGAAGAAAAAGTATCCAATGTATACACCCCTAATATGAAGCAAAATTTTATCTTTCAAGCAAAGGCTACAATCCACTAATTGCACAATAAAATGGGGAAAGGGGTGAGGGAGGGATGGGGAGTGCGAGGGGGGGGGGGAGAGGATAAAGGGTGAGATCACACTTGTGGTGCATAATTGAAGGGTCAGGAGAAAACTTCTAAATACGGATCAAAATTGTTTTCACATAGTAAATGAGAAAATATCATGAATGTTATATTAATCAGGTTGATGAAAATATCTCCAATTGTATGTGAAGCCCACACACTGTACTCCTTGGGTGAATTATTGTACACAGCTATGACTCAATAAAAAAAAAAAAAAAGTAAAAATGTTGCTTCTGCTGATTAATGAGCATAATATATCCTTGTCTAAGTCCTCTGTGATTTTTTAATTTATTTAATTTTTTATTGAATCATAGCTGTGTACATTAGTTCAATCATGGGGTACAGTGTGCGGGCTTCATATACAATCTGAGATATTTTCATCCGCCTGTTTGACATATTGTTCATGAGATTTTCTCATTTATTGTGTGAAAACATTTTTGTTCTGCATTTAGTAGTTTCCTCCTGACCCTTCAAAGATGCACCTCAAGTGTGTTCTCACCCTTTATCCTCTCTCCCCTACCCACTCTTTCCCTTTCTCTCCCTCTCCCCTTTCCCCGTCTTC
>CAUYRH010039963.1:0-53139 GCA_963574655.1 Perodicticus potto | reverse complement strand
TAGTCCCAGCTACTTGGGAGGCGGAGGCAAGAGACTCGCTTGAGCCCAGGAATTAGAGGTTGCTGTGAGCTGTGATGCCACAGCACTCTACCCAGGGTGACAGCCTGAGGCTCCGTCTCAAAAAAAAAAAAGCCAAATGAGTTGATTGCTGTAAAATGCATGTTATAATGAAGATGCTTCGCACATATTATTTTCCTTCTATTGGCCACCTCTTGCTTAACTTTTGGAGAAACTGAGGCTCAGAGAAGGAAAGTGACTTTCCTGTGGCTGTACAGTGAGAGAAATAGCCATCCCAGCTTGCTGGTCCTTATCACAGAGTCATACCTTCTCTCCATGTTCTTTAACCCAGGCACAGAGGATATCACTGATGATGCTGAGAAGGGGCTCCACATGCACAAGGTGGGATCTGGGTCAGTACGGGCTGCACTGGCGGAGCTGGTGGCCCTGCCCTGTCTCTTCACCCTGCAGCCACGGCCAGATGCAGCCCAAGATGCCCCTCGGATCAAGTGGACGAAGGTTCGGACTGCGTCAGGCCAGCGACAAGACTTGCCCATCCTGGTGGCCAAGGAAAATGTGGTTCGGGTGGCCAAGGGTTGGCAGGGACGAGTGTCACTGCCTGCCTACCCCCGGCGACGAGCCAATGCCACACTACTGCTGGGGCCACTGAGGGCCAGTGACTCTGGGCTCTACCGCTGCCAGGTGGTGAGGGGCATCGAAGATGAACAGGACCTGGTGCCCTTGGAGGTGACGGGTCAGTTGGGGCAAGGAAGGGAGGGGCTGAGGCTGGGAGAGGGAGGGGCTGAGGCTGGACCCTATCCACTGAGTGTCACCTTAGATACTGCTCTCTGAAGAGCGATTCCTTTTCATTTCTTCTGATAAAGTCATGAAGAAGGTCTTCACAGATACTACCCCATCTTTTAATACCTATTTATTTATTTATTTTTGAGACAGAGTTTCACTCTATTGCCCTGGGTAGAGTGCGGTGGCATCACAGCTCACAGCAACCTCAAACTCCTGTGCTCAAGTAATCCTCTTGCCTCAGCTTCCCATATAGTTGGGACTACAGGCACCCACAAGACCTGGCTAGTTCTATTTTTAGCAGAGATGGGGTCTCCTTCTTCCTCAGACTGGTCACAAACTCCTGATCTCAGGTAATCCACCCACTTTGGCTTCCCCTAGTGCTAGGATTACAAGCATGAACCATCACACTTGGCCGATTCTTCTATTTTTTTTTTTTTTTTGAGACAGAGTCTCACTTTGTCACCCTCGGTAGAGTGCCATGGTGTTGTAGTTCACAACAACCTCAAACTCTTGGGCTCAAACGATTCTCTTGCATCAGCCTCTCTAGTAGCTGGGACAACAGGCACCAGCCACAATGCCCAGCTATTGTTTTTTGTTTAGCAGACTCGGGCTGGGTTTGAAGCCACCAGCCCTGGAGCATGTGGCCGGTGCCTTAACCATTGAGCTACAGGCGCCCAGCCTACTTCTCATTTCCTCTAGCTCAGTTTCCTATGGACCACAGGAGTGGTAAGTAATATCTAGGCAGGATTTTGTAATTTTGCCTTAAAAGTCAATTTTATGGCTCGGCGCCTGTGGCTCAACGGGCTAAGGCGCCAGCCATGTACACCTGAGCTGGCGGGTTCAAATCCAGCCCGGGCCCGCCAAACAACAATGACGGCTACAACCAAAAAAATAAAAAAAAATGGCCGGGCGTTGTGGCGGGCGCCTGTAGTCCCAGCTATTTGGGAGGCAGAGGCAAGAGACTCGCATGAGCTCAGGAATTGGAGGTCGCTGTGAGTTGTGATGCCACAGCACTCTATCCAGGGTGACAGCTTGAGGCTCTGTCTCAAAAAAAAAAAAAAAAAAGTCAATTTTATAGGCTCGGCGCCTGTGGCTCAACGGGCTAAGGTACCAGCCACGTACACCTAAGCTGGCAGGTTTGAATCCAGCCCGGGCCCACCAAACAACAATGACAGCTGCAACCAAAAAATGGCCAGGCGTTGTGGCGGGCGCCTGTAGTCCCACCTACTTGGGAGGCTGAGGCAGGAGACTCGCTTGAGCCCAGGAATTGGAGGTTGCTGTGAGCTGTGATGCCACAGCACTCTATCCAGGGTGACAGCTTGAGGCTCTGTCTCCAAAAAAAAAAAAGTCAATTTTACAGTTACCTAATTTTACATAAGACAAAGGACTTTGGCTTTCTATATAAAATAGGAATACTCAGCCAGGTATGGTGGCTTATACCAAAGTCCTAGCACTTTGGGAGGCTGAAGTAGGAGAATCACTTGAGGTCAGGAGTTTGTAGACCAGCCTGAGCAATAATAAAACCCTGTGTCTACGAAAATAAAAACAAAAAACCCAGAAAAATTAGCCAGCCCAGCTGGGTGCCGTGGCTCATACCTGTAATGCCAGCACTCTAGGAGGATGAAGTGGGAGGACTGCTTGAGATCAAGAGTTCAAGACCACCGTGAGCAAGGGTGAGCCCCTGTCTCTACTAAAAATAGAAAAATTAGCCAGGTGAGATAGCACTTGCCTGTAGTTCCAGCTACTTGGGAGGCTGAGAGAGAAGGATTGCCTGTATCCAGGAGTTTGAGATTGCTGTGAGCTAGGCTGATGCCACAGCACCATAACCCGAAGACTCTGTCTCCAAAAAAAAAAAAAAAAAAAAAAAAAAAAATAGGTCGATTAGAAATATGTGTTACAGGGAGGCACCTGTGGCTCAAAGGAGTAGGGCGCCGGCCCCATATGCCGGAGGTGGTGGGTTCAAACCCAGCCCCGGCCAAAAACTGCAAAAAAAAGAAGAAATATGTATTATAGGAGCAAGGGCCATGGGCCATGGCATTTGCCACTTACAGAATGACACCCTGTAATGACACTTCATAATCCATGCACTTTGGGAAGCTGAGGCATGAGGCCAGGAGTTTGAGACCAGCCTCGGCAACATATGGAAAAATAAATTAACCAGGCATGGTGGTTTATGCCTGTAGTCTCAGTTACTCAGGAGGCTGAGGTAGGAGGATTGCTTGAGCCCAGGAGTTTTCAGCCCCACTGTACTCCACTCTGGGTGACAGGGTGAAACCCCATCTCTAAAAAAGCAAACAAACAAACAAAAAAAAACCCCAAACCCCCAAACCATAAACTATATAAAAATATATGTATATATATGAAGTAAATACCTATTTCCCCAATTCCTTTATTAAATTCTTCCTGTTGAAATATCCAGTGCAGTTTCTGTTGTCTTAACTTATCAAGGTGGACAAAGAAAAAAAATGTTAATGATTAAAGCAGTGTAGAACTGAGTCTGGCACACAGGAGATGCTCAATAGATTTTTAATGTGTGACTCAATGAATAGATTGCAGTATGGAAAATATGCTGTAGACTGTGAAATCTAGTCCTGTAATTTATGTGGACCTTGGGCAAGTCCCTGCACTCCCTATCCTGGGGATTAATCCTCTCCCCTCCAAGCCATGAATTGGGGACATAAATAGGATAGTATTGCATTTTTATGGGGTCAACCAATCATCCCCTTTTGAAGGGCTCACTTCTCCAAACCAGTACAACTCAAAAAACACCTGATTAGTGGTGAAAAAAGTGAATTCTACCTCTAGATTTGTTCCATTTCATTCATTAAGCCACACACTTATTGAACACCAGATGCTGAGGACACAGCTTCCTCCAAGGGTTCTCTGACTTATTTTTGATAGTGACATGAGTCTTGGTCTGTTGCCCAGGCTGGTCTCAAATTCCTAGCTTCAAGTAAACCTTTCAACTTGGCCTCCCAAAGCTCTGGGATTACATGCATGAGCCACTATTCCTAGACTTCTTGGTCTGATTAGATGGAGCAAAATGTTTAATCCTTTTATCTTGCTTAGCCATTTCTTTCATACCTAAATAAGAATTTGAATCACGGTCACCCTGTTATTGGTGCTTCATATCCTGGCTTACATGTCAACTCCTCCAGGGAGCCTTCTAGTTCTTTATGGACATTGTTATAGTTTTCTCATCTGTGAAATGGGGGCATGTGGATCTTACTCGCCACCATTGCCCTAGCACTATGCTGGGTGCTGGGTAAATGGATGTGGTACAAGGCAATGTAGGACAGTGGATCTATTAGCAGACTGGAGGGGTGTCATTCTGTAAGAGAGAGGTTTTTGCATATTCAAGGCAAAAGTCAACTCTCTCATCCTGGATGTTCCCCTACAGGGGTTGTGTTCCACTACCGGGCAGCCCGGGACCGCTATGTGCTAACCTTTGCTGAGGCCCAGGAGGCCTGCCGTCTCAGCTCAGCCACCATTGCAGCTCCTCGACACCTGCAGGCTGCCTTTGAGGACGGCTTTGACAACTGTGATGCTGGTTGGCTCTCTGACAGGACCGTTAGGTGAGGGGTTACGCAGGGTGAGGAGATGGAGGAAAGAGGTTTCTTGGCTTCAGGAGCACAACTCTGAGAAGGACCCTCCCCTTGTGTTGTCAGGTATCCTATCACCCAGTCCCGTCCCGGTTGCTATGGCGACCGTAGCAGCCTTCCAGGGGTTCGGAGCTATGGGAGGCGAGACCCACAGGAACACTATGATGTGTATTGCTTTGCCAGGGAGCTGGGGGGTAAGTCTGAGGCTGGCAGGACCCTGCCCCCCCACGCACCTCTCTCTGAGCCTGTTACTCTCCCCAACTCCCATCCCTCTGTAAGTCCTTATGCAATTCTCCTAAGTCTCCTCCTCTCCAAACCTGCAGCCAAGAGCTGGACCCACCCTCTCTCTGAGCTTTCCATCCCTCCCTGAGCGCCTGTCTCCTCCCTACCTCCCTCTCCCCATCCCTGTCCTCTTTTTCCTCTCTGATCCTCCCCTCACCGAGCCCCTCCCTGTCTCTGAACCCTGACTCACCTCATTGGTGAAAAGATGCTAAAGCCCTCTTTTGTTAGCTCTGTGTGAGAGATAACGACAATGCCCTGGCAGGGTACTCAGCTGCTCTTGTCGCTGTCTCGTTTAATTATCACCCAAACTCCAGCCAGGTTGGGGCTATGTGGACGGCTATGTGGACCTCCTTCTTGGCCTCTGAGGGAGGGTCCTCCGGGCCTCCCTAACCTTAACCATCCCCTTCCTGCAGGCGAGGTCTTCTACGTGGGTCCTGCCCGCCGCCTGACGCTGGCCGGCGCCCGTGCTCAGTGCCGCCGTCAGGGCGCCACTCTGGCCTCAGTGGGACAGCTGCACCTGGCCTGGCACGAGGGCCTGGACCAGTGCGACCCAGGCTGGCTGGCCGATGGCAGCGTGCGCTACCCAATCCAGACTCCGCGTCGGCGCTGTGGGGGCCCAGCGCCAGGTGTGCGCACAGTGTACCGCTTTGCCAACCGGACCGGCTTCCCCGCGCCCGCAGCGCGCTTCGATGCCTACTGTTTCCGAGGTGTGTGCCAGGCCGCACCGAGGCCGCAGCCTAGGAGGGGGATATCTCCTGGTGGCCACTCCCCTAGGCCTTTCACTTTGGCAAAAGCCACGCCCCCGGGAAGCAGCTTCGCGATAGGCCACGCCCCTGGTGAAGGCCACGCCCCTGACGGTTTTTCCCTGGGAGCTCCGCCCTAGCGGAAAGATCCAGCACGAGAGAAAGCCAAGCTTTGGCGCAAGAGTCATATTTGCTGACTGGGCTTTGTCTTTGGAAGTTCAGGAAAATTTTAACCTTGAAAGACACGCCTCTGGGTGGAGCATATTCTACCTGGATCCACGCCCATAGCCACACCACGTGGAAAAAGTAATGCCTGGATTGGCCACGTGCCTTGGACGGGGGTCCACGTCAGAAATTACGCTCTCCCTTGTGCGGGGCGGGGTGGGGGCAAGGAAGCTGCAAACCTCAACCCCAAGGAGCCAAATCCTCTGGGTAAGCTGCCCCCAGCCCTGGGGGGGAAAAAGTAAAAACAAACCAGTGTCAAGCCCATAGGGCGCCTCCTATACACAGGGGAGGATCCAAGGCCAAGGCTAACCTGACTTCATGAGAATTGGATGCTGCCTGAACTTTGCCCATGAGTCTAACAGGACCTCATCTGCTTTCTCCCATAGCTCATCACCCCACACCACAACATGGAGATCCAGAGACGCCATCATCTGGGGATGAGGGGGATATTCTGTCGGCAGAGGGGCCTCCTATTCATGAATTAGACCCCAACGTGGGGAAAGAAGAGGCAGTCACCCCTGACTTACAGGAGCCTCTGGTGTCCAGTGGAGAAGAACCCCTGATCTTGGCAGAGAGCCAGGAAACTCAAGAGACCCCCCATCCTACCCATGGGGATCCCACACTGGCTTCATGGCCTACTGAGGAAGTGTGGCAGAGCACAGTAGCCCCCAGCCCCAGGAGCATGGGAGCAGGCACTGCAACAGGTTCGCACATGGAGGTGGCCCCAATCCAGCACACACCAAGGAGGAGGGGGCGCTTCAAAGGGTTGAATGGGCGCTACTTCCAGCAGCAGGAACCCGAGGGTGGGGGGCAAAAGGGGACAGAGGCCAGCACCCAGCCCCCCACCACAGAGGCTGCTGGGAATCATGTGGAACCTCTCTCCACCTCTGGAGCCAAGGACACCTTGAAGAGTGGCGGGAACCAGAGGCCCTGGGCTGATCTGACCAATGAGGTGGATGTGCCCAGAGCTGGTAAGTTTGATCTGCAGGAGGTGTACCTGCCTGAGGATCTGGGGAGCAATGGAGATATGGCCACAGGCCAGGGGTGGAAGCTCTGAATGCCAGCTGGGTCCCTTGGCTTCAGAAGCTTCCTCTTTCTCAGGCCTAGCGCTGAGGAGATAGTCAAAAAAGAAGGCTGCTGAGAGATAATCACAAATACTGTTGTTGATGTTGTTGCAGGTTCTTCTGGTGGCAGGAGTTCCCCAGAGCCCTGGCAGTGGCACCCAACTATCGTCCCACCTAGCATCTCTGGCCTGGAGTTAGAGAAAGCCAAGGGCCCCAGCATAAGGCCACCTACCCAAGACTTGCCTTGGTCTCCCTCAGAGGCCGCTGTCCCAGCTCCCAGCCTCTTGGAGGGACCCAGCCCTGCCCCCTGGGAGGCATCCCCTGTAGTCACTTCCCCAGATCTCCCTATCATGGCGATGTTGCGTGCCCCCAAACAGTCACTCTTGCCACATTTTACACCTGTCACCACTGAGGCCAATGGGGTCAAGGGGCATGGTGAGGTCATGGCCACTGCACTGCTCTCCCCTGTCACAGAGACCAAGGTATATTCCCTACCACCAACCTTGGGCCCAACAGGACTAGGTGGAGAAGTCAGGAGCATGACACTCATGAGCCACGGAACAGAAAGTCCCATAGATACAAGAGTTGGAACCAACTCTGATGATCCCAGGAAAAACCTTGTAGAAACTGGGGTGACCAGCCCTACTCAGTTCAACAAAGATGAGTACCCCAGATCCCGCCCCTGGGCCTCTGTGGACAGGACTATGGTGGTAGACTTTGCCTCCACTGAGATTGCCACAGAACCCACGGGCATCATAGACATCTTAGGGTCTGAGTCTAGGGACTTCAACACAGCAGAAAGCCCTACTTATAGCTTTGAGACCACTGCTAATGAGATGCAGAGCACCTGGCCCTCACCATACAGTGCAGGGCTGGGTGCCAACCTTCCATCTGCACCCTTGGGGGATCCTAGAGTCTTCTTCATGCCTGGCGTCACCTTGAATTTGCAGCCTTGGGCTGCTACAGATGAAGGAGCCATGGTGGGTCCCACGGAGTCCACAGCCATGGTAGACCCCAGTGATGCTGGTGGAATTGGGGAATCTGGATCTCATGTATTTGAAGGAGCCAAAAGCCCCACCTTGGCCTCTCAGGTGGCTATGGGTACGAGTATGGTGATGTCCCTCAGGTCCCTGGATCAGGGGGATAATGTTGGGGTCCTGACCACATCCACACTGGCCTCCTCAAGCTCCCAACCCCTCCTGGAGCTTCAGCTAGAGGGCCAGATGGAGGCTGAGGGGACGCTGGGAGCTTCAGCCCTTCCACATCAGGGCAGCCCCCTTGGAAAGCTGGATTTTCCTCCTTGGACACCAACTGCAGCCAGCATGGATGAGGCTGTCTCAGTTTCCTCAGGAGAAACTACAGCACCATGGGACTTGACCAGCACCCTGCTGCCCATCTCCCTGGGCACAGAGGAGTTTGAGCTGGAGGTCCTTGCAGGGAGTCCAGGTATGGAGAGTTTCTGGGAGGAGGCAGCAAGTGGAGAGGAGCCGGCCCTGCCAGAGACCCCTACAAATGGGAGTGCCGAGGAGGGTAAGTTCAAAGTTGCATGGCTCTATCCAGCTCACTGTGGTCAGGGGTTGGGGACCCGGAGCTGGGGAAGCCCCAGAGCAGGGAGGAGGGGTTGTCCCTGGGGGTCTGGAAGGTATTTAGCAGGGGAATGATGCCGGAGGCACAAGCTCTTCAGGTGGAGTTCAGTTTTGGAAAGGACATTCCTGGCAGAGGGACAGAGTGTGGGCAAAGGCCAGGAGGTGAATTTACACTTGATCCATTTTGAGCACAGCGTGTATATACACCGGTGACCAAAATGTGGAAATGACAAGGAATTGAGTAGAATGTGATTTGGGGAATGAATGAGTTCAGCTAACAAACCAAGCCCATGTCTACTTTGAGCTGACTTCGGCAACTCACCCAGTCTCAGAGAGATAGAGCTGGACACAGATGCCTTCCAGCTAAGGCCAGAAGGAGGAAGCATGGTAGATAGGACTTCCTAGACAAATAGGAATTGGGGACCTCAAGCCACAGGGGTTTTGGGTACTAGGAAGGAGCAGAAGTGGTGAGCATTATCTCTATTCTACAGACAGCAAACTGAGGTTCAGGGATGTCTGCTGCTACCCAGGTAGTCGATGACCAAAGTCCAGAAAAGCCACTGCTGTATTTTCCCTGGAGCCAGGACTGCCCCTAGCTTAGCCTACAAATTCCTAACCATCTTAGGTCCTGCCATATTAA
Organism: Perodicticus potto; assembly: GCA_963574655.1. Taxonomy (NCBI): domain Eukaryota; kingdom Metazoa; phylum Chordata; class Mammalia; order Primates; family Lorisidae; genus Perodicticus; species Perodicticus potto. The sequence goes on along the minus strand of CAUYRH010039963.1, from coordinate 44,196 downwards.
ACTGAGGTTTTTTGCCAAACAAGCTTTAAAAAAAAATTAAGAAGAAGATGAAGCTAATTAAAAAAAACCCTTCTCTGAGTTGCAAAGTGCTTTTTCTTTTTTTTATTTTTTTGAGACAGTCTCACTTTGTCACCCTCGGTAGAGTGCCATGGCGTTACAGCTCACAGCAACCTCCAATTCCTGGGCTTAGGTGATTCTGTTGCCTCAGCCTCCCGAGTAGCTGGGACTACAGGCGGCCACCACAACACCTGGCTATTTTTTGTTGCAGTTTGTCTGGGGCCAGGTTTGAACCACCCTCAGTATATGGGGCCGGCACCATACCTACTGAGCCACAGGCGCCGCCCCCCTCCTTTTTTTGTAAGGCAATGCATTGCGATGATGGAAATAGCAGATAGAGGGTTTTTTTTGTTTTGGGGTTTTTTTTGAGACAGAGCCTCAAGCTGTTACCCTTGATAGAGTGCGGTGGCATCACAGCTCACAGCAACCTCCAATTCCTGGGCTCAAGCGAGTCTCCTGCCTTCGCCTCCCAAGTAGCTGGGACTACCGGCGACCGCCACAATGCCCGGCCATCTTTTGTTTGCAGCCATCATTGTTATTTGGCGGGCCCGGGCTGGATTCGAACCCACCAGCTCAGGTTTACATGGCTGGCGCCTTAGCCCATTGAGCCACAGTTGCCGAGCCATCAGATAGAGGGTTTGATTGTCCACCCTGTCACCTCTAGATTGGGTTTGGGGAGGTGAGGATCTTCTTTTCTTAGATGCCCAGGAATCAGGCGGACCCAGGGCAGGAGCCCTTGTTTTGATAAAGGCTAATACTTATTGGTTACTGCTGGTGTGCTTGGCTTGTTCTGAGCACTTTGTTGGAATTATCTCGGTTAGTCTTTATAACATCCTGTAGCAAAAGATTTAGTATGGGCCTCACTTTACAGATGGGGAGACAGAGGCACAGGGAGGTCAGGTGACTTGGGCATCCAGGCAGCTAAAGCATGTCAAGGCTAGGGCTTGAATCCAGGCTGTCTGAAAACAAGGTTTCTATCTCAACCACTGAGCTATAAAATGCTTAGCTCAATAGTGTAAAAAAGTGGCTCGGTGCCTGTGGCTCAACAGGCTAAGGCACCAGCCACGACGTATACCTGAGCTGGCAGGTTCGAACCCAGCCTGGGCCCGCCAAATAACAATGACGGCTGCAACCAAAAGATGGCCGGGCACTGTGGCGGACGCCTGTAGTCCCAGCTACTTGGGAGGCAGAGACAGGAGACTTGTTTGAGCCCAGAAATTGGAGGTTACTGTGTGCTGTGATGTCTTGGCACTCTATCCAGGGTGACGGCTTGAGGCTCTGTCTCAAAAAAAAAAAAAAAAAAAAGTGTAAAAAAGTACACCTCCTGGAAGGTGGTGCGTTTACCCAGGGAAAGAGCAGAGAAGAGATAGTGGGGAGGTTTGGCCTTGAATGATGGGGCAGAGGGAAGGAGGCTCACTGTCAAGATAAATAGAGAAGGGGCAGTCAGAGAGGTGGGAGGGAAGCCACATAGAGGTTGGAGTTGCAGATGCGGCTGGGACTGCGTCTGTCTTGGACTTGGCTAGATCCTCGGCTTCAGACTGAAGCCAGTTGCAATGCTGGGGAGACCCAGGCACCTACCCACCCACCACTTGCAGCATAAATGCTAATGAAGCCAAAAATAAACGCAGCACCAGCGACTGACTGAATCACCGCCAGTCTGTGGGCAGGTGTTGGCAGCGCAGGGCACCTGGCGGGGTTCACGCGTCCTGTCGCCCAGCAGCCCCACGCATGTGAATGCACGTGCAAGGCCATAAAACGGCCACAAGCCCCACAATCCACGAGCCCCTTCGCTATCCATGGGGCACATGCCGCCATCCCAGAAGGGCCTCAGCTGCTACCCTCATTCAGTTAGCAAGCAATTATTGAGCTCCTGCTGTGTTCCAGGCCCTACGTTGAAAACAAATCCCTTGTCCTCTGAAAGCTGACATTCTAGAGCAACACACTGGAACTTTCCCAGTGATCTAAATGTTCTCTATGTACCCTAACTTGAAATGTGGTTAGTATGACTGAAGAGCTGTGTTTTTACTTTTATTTCATTTTCATTAATTTAAGCATGAACCTATATGTGGCTGCCATATGGAGTATCACTGCTCTAGGGAGAGAAACAATCACCCTAATAAAAATTAAATTATGTTGGTGGTTAGAAAGTGATCAGAGGGGGCGGCGCCTGTGGCTCAGTCAGTAAGGCGCCAGCCCCATATACTGAGGGTGGCGGGTTCAAACCGGGCCCCAGTCAAACTGCAACAAGAAAATAGCTGGATGTTGTGGTGGCCGCCTGTAGTCCCAGCTGCTCGGAAGGCTGAGTCAAGAGAATCACCTAAGCCCAGGAGCTGGAGGTTGTTGTGAGCTATATGACACCACAGCACTCTACCGAGGGCGATAAAATGAGACTCTGTCTCTCTAAAAAAAAAAAAGAGAAAGAAAGAAAGTGATCAGAGGCTGAGCAGTGTGGCTTACACCTCTAATCCAGCACTTTAGTAGGCCGAGGCAGGAAGAGCACTTCAGGCCAGGTGTTCAAGACCAGTCTAGGCAACCTAGTAAGATCCCTGTCTCTAAAAAAATTTTTTAAACTAGCTGGATGTAGTGGCATGTCCCTGCAGTCCCAGCTACTCAGGAGGCTGAGATGGGAGGATCATTTGAGTCTAGGAGTTTGAGATTGCAGTGAGCTGTGATCACATCACTGTGTGACTGAGAGAACCTGGGTTTGTTAAAAACAAAAAAAGTAGTCTGGGTAGAGCGGCTCACAGCTGTAATCTTAGCACTCTGGGAGGCTGAAGCAGGTGGATTGCTTGAGCTCAGGAGTTTGAGACAAGTCTGAGCAAGAGTGAGACTCCTTTTCTACTAAAAATACAAAAACTACCTGGGCATTGTGGCAGGTGCCTATAGTTCCGGCTACTCAGGAGCTGAGGCAGGAGGATCACTTCAACCCAGGAGTTTGAGGTTGCTGTGAGCTGTGACACCATGGCACTCTACCCAGGCTGACAGAGTGAGTCTGTCTCAAAAAAAAAAAATGATATGCATAAAAGAGAAAAGTAAAGCAAAGAAGTGGGGGAAGATGCCAGTGGGTGGTTTGCAACTGGGAGAGTGTGTCAGGAAAGGCTTCTTTAATCAGATTAAATTTGAGCAAGCCTGAAGGTGGTCAGGCAAGAGCCATGGCAGATCTGGTGGAGGAAAGATCCAGGCAGAGAGAACAGTCCATGCAAAGGTTCTACTGTGCCTCATGTGTTGCAGAAGCAGTGAGACCAGTGTGACTGAAGCAGAGTAAGTGAGGGAGAGGAGGAGGAGGAAGGACAGGGAGATGTAGAACATCACATAAGGCTGTGTAGACTGTGGTGAGAACTTTGACTTTTCTTCTGAAGGCAATGGGGAGCCATATAGGGTTCTAGGCAAGGGAGGGATGTGACTTGACTCAGGTTTACATAGGCTTTCTGTGGCTGCTGTGAGGAAAATACCTTATGGAGAGCAGAGGCCAAAAGACCCGGGAGGAGACAACTGCTTTATATTACCTCAATTTCTTGTAAGGCCCCAGACCAGGACAAAACAGAAATGCATCTTAGGGCTCGGCGCCTGTGGCTCAACGGGCTAAGGCGCCAGCCAAGTACACCTGAGCTGGCGGGTTCAAATCCAGCCCGGGCCCTCCAAACAACAATGACGGCTGCAACCAAAAAATGGCTGGGCGTTGTGGCGGGCACCTGTAGTCCCAGCTACTTGGGAGGCGGAGGCAAGAGACTTGCTTAAGCCCAGGAATTAGAGGTTGCTGTGAGCTGTGATGCCACAGCACTCTACCCAGGTGAAAAAAAAATGCATTTTAGCTAAAGAGAAGTCATTAAACCCGGTACCTGTTGGCTCTTGTACCATTCTACTGTGTAACATAGAGCCAGGCTCTGCCCTTCTCTGAGCCTTGTGGGTTTTTATTGTTCACTTATTTTGTTTTTTAGACAGTCTCACTCTGTCACCCTGGGTGGACTGCTGTGGTGTCATAGCTCACAACAACCTCAAACTCTTGGACTCAAGCAATCTCTCTGACTCAGCCTCCCAAGTAGCTGGGACTACAAGTGCCTGCCATAACAGCTGGCTAGTTTTTGTATTTGCAGTAGAGATAGGGGGTCTCTCTTGCTCAGGCTCATCTCGAACTCCTGAGCTCAAGCAGTCCATCTGTCTCAGCCTCCCAGACTGCTAGGATTACAGGCGTGAACCATCATGCCCTGCCTGAGCCTTAGTTTTTGTGTCTTTGCACACAAAATAGTCAGATACTGCCCTGACAAAGGATTGGTATCAGCTGTGACAGGATAAAGATTTTTTTTTTTTTTTTTTTAGGCAGAGTCTCAAGCCGTCATCCTGAGTAGAGTGCCATAGCATCATAACTCACAGCAACCTTCAACTAGGGCTCAAGCGATCCTCTTGCCTCAGTTTTTCTACTTTTAGTAGAGACAGGGTCTCACTTTTGCTCAGGCTCATCTCAAACTTGTGAGCTTAAGCAACCCACCTGCCTTGGTCTTCCAGAGTGCTAAGATTATAGGAGTGAACAATTGCACCTGGCCTGAAGATTCTTTTTTTGAGACAGAGTCTCACTCTGTTGCACAAGCTAGAGTGCTATGGTATCAGCCTAGCACACAGGAACCTTAAACTCCTGGCTCAAGACATCCTCCTGGCTCAGCCTCCTGAGTAGCTGGGACTACAGATACCCACCACAATGCCTGGCTAATTTTTCTATTCTTGCTAAAGATGGGGTCTTGCTCTTGCTCTTTTGTGTTTTTTTTTTTGAGACAGAGACTCAAGCTGTCACCCTGGGTAGAGTGCAATGACATCACAGCTCACAGCAACCTCTAACTCCTGGGCTCAAGTGAGTCTCTTGCCTCTGCCTCCCAAGTAGCTGGGACTACAGGCGCCTGCCACAATGCCCGGCCATTTTTTGGTTGCAGCTGTCATTGTTGTTTGGCGGCCTGGGCTGGATTCAAACCCACCAGCTCAGGTGTACGTGGCTGGCGTCTTAGCCCGTTGAGCCACAGACGCCGAGCCCTTGCTCTTGCTCTTGCTCATGCTGGTCTCTAACTCCTGATCTCAAGCTATCTTCTCTCCACTGCCTCCCAGAGTGCTAAGTTTATAGGTGTGAGCCACTGTGCCTGGCCAGGATGAGAATTTTTGCCTTGCCTTTCCCAGGCTCCAGGGAGGTATTTCTTCAGGGAGCAGAGACCATCTCCATAGCATCTGGGACCCCAAGTTGGGGAGGAGACCCTCCTGCCTCCAGGGGAACCCAACTGGAGAATGATAGGGGAGGATAACAGGGATCCCTATGTGTTGATGTCCCCTGGGTGCTTAATTCCATTCTGAGCAATGATGAGATTCTCACTCCACTCACTCCCTACCCACCGTAAGTCCCCAGGGTAATATACACAGAGTCAGAAATGGCGTTGGTGGGCTCAGCGCCTGTGGCTCAAAGCAGCTAAAGTGCTAGACATATACACCTGAGCTGGCGGGTTCGAATCCAGCCTGGGCCCGCCAAACAACAATGACAGCTGCAACCAAAAAATAGCTAGGTGTTGTGGCAGGCACCTGTAGTCCCAGCTACTTGGGAGGCAGAGGCAGGAGACTTGCTTGAGTCCAGGAGTTGGAGGTTGCTGTGAGCTGTGATGCCACAGCACTCTACCCAGCGTGACAGCTTGAGTCTCTGTCTCAAATAAAAAAGAAAAGTGGCATTGGTGGTCAGGATTGGAAGAGAGGATGAGCTATTTTTATTTCCAATTCATTGGTGAAGCAACTGAAATTCAGAGATAAGACTTGCCCACAGTCCTGTAGTGAGTGGCAGAGCCAGAAATTGAACCAGACCTTTATGACTCCATAGTCCATGGTTATAGTCACTATAATTCACCACCCATTTATACTATAACCACTAAGGTTGCATCAAAAGAGGCTGAGCCATCAGAATGAAGGAGGTGATGGTTACCATTCTCCCTAGTGCTGTTCATACCCCATCTAGAATCTATGTCCACTCCTGTTCCCCAAGTTGTTAGAAGTAGAGCAGTGAGTAGGCCATGTCCAGAAGGAGGACAAGTCAGGGAGGGCACATAAGTCTGTGTTCTGGGAGAAGACTTCCCAAGAGAAACTTCAGGAATCCCCGGTCTTTGGGAGCTTGCCACAGGCATGGCAGCCCACAGATGCTTTGGGACAGTTTCTAAAAGGAGTAAGCTTCTCATGACAGTGGGCATATGAGAGGCAGTTGGCAACCACCAGTTGGGGAATTATAGAGGAGACTCCACAGAGAGGGGTTTGGGGGCCTGAGGTCTGGATTCTGGGAAGGCAAATGACTTGATGACCTAATTCTTCCACACATTACCCATCTATCTTACAGTTCCTTCAGATCCCTGTGAGAACAACCCTTGCCTGCATGGGGGGACTTGTAATGCCAATGGTACCATGTATGGCTGTAGTTGTGACCAGGGCTTCACTGGGGAGAACTGTGAGATTGGTGAGTACCTCAGACTCAGGTCCTGAACTTAAGATTTGTTTGACTACCGAGCCTTGGGTTCTACTCCAGTAGCCATGCCCACAGGACTCAGAGGTCACAAAATAGTGGCTTCCAAAGCCCCCTTCCTATCCCCCACTCATTGCACCAGCTAAATCAGCCCCAATTAGTGGAACAAGAACCAAACAGCTGAGCTCTTATCCTGGGGGCCAAGCCTCTGGTGTATGCCCCCTATTACTACCAGTGGATGTGCAGGGTGGGGAGGGAAGTACAAAGGGATGAAGTGGCTGAGACTTCTCCCAGAAAATGGCCCTTGAGTATCCTGCCCTCTCCTAGGTGGACAAGGGTATAAGCACAGCTGCCAGAACTACTGGCTTCTAGCCCCAAAGCCCAACACAGGGAATACTATAAATTATAAAATTATAACAACAAATATAAATGATATAATTTATGGAACTCTGTGCATCTCCTTGACTTCACAGCCTTTACAACCACACTACTATAGAATTACATATTGTTATATAATTATAACAATAAATGTAAACAATATAATTTCTTGAGCTATTCCATTCACCACTCACAACCACCCTTAAGAAGGTGCTGTTATTATCATCACTTTCAAAAAAATAAACTGAGTCTCAAGGAGGGAAAGTGACTTGCTCAGTATCATAAATGCCTCAAGCACTTATCTACATGTGGATTGGTAGAAGAGAAGCTCAACTAAATATCTAACTCTACCTACAAACAGTTTTGTGATTCTGGCAAGTCCTTGCAAATGCCTAAAAGAGGCTTCAGCTTCAGCACACTATGAGCTGTTTTTGAAAGTATAACCTTCACTTTTCTGGAGTCAGGTGAAACTTTCTGTTCATGGTTGTCCTGGGATGGCCCTATGGTATATGCTTTCAGGAATTCTAATTTTTGTCCATTGTGTGAAGCTCTACCCGCTTGGCTGCAAAGTCATTGCTCAGATCAACACTGCTATTCTCAAGTCATGGATAGATGGCAGGATCTTGATCCATCTTCTGCCTAGTTCCCCTGAGGGCTCAGAGCAAAGGAGAGACTGATCTCTGACTTAGCTCCTCCCCCTCTCTGCCAGACATCGATGACTGCGTGTGCAGTCCCTGTGAGAATGGAGGCACCTGTATTGATGAGGTCAATGGCTTTGTCTGCCTTTGCCTTCCAAGTTATGGTGGCAGCCTCTGTGAAAAAGGTGAGTACTTACTATAACCCCAGAAACAGTACCAGCAGTAGAGTTATGTGCCCAGCTGCAATAGTTACATGCCCAGCTACAGGTCTCCACACACACACACACGCTCAAGGTCTCTGTCTCTGGTTTCATGGCTGTGAGTCCAACACAAGGTAAATTATTATTTTGTGACTGGGTACAGTGGGTCACACCTGTAATCCTAGCCCCCTGGAATGCCAAGGTGGGTGGATTGCTTGAGCTCAGGAGTTCAAAACCAGCCTGAGCAAGAGCGAAACTTTGCCTGTAATGAAAATAGCTGGGCTTTGAGGCAGATGCCTATAGTCCCAGCTACTCAGGAGACTGAGGCAAGAGGATGGCTTGAGGCCAAGAGTTTGAGGTTATTATGAGCTATGATACCATGGCACTCTACTCAAGGCAACAGAGTAAGAATTTGTCTCAAAAGTAATTTTTTTTTTTTTTGTATAAAATTCACATAACAGGCTTGGCGCCTGTGGCTCAACGGACTAAGGCACCAGCCATGTACACTTGAGCTGGCGGGTTTGAATCCAGCCTGGGCCCGCCAAACAACAATGACGGCTGCAACCAGAAAATGGCCGGGTGTTGTGGCGGGCGCCTGTTGTCCCAGCTGCTTGGGAGATGGAGGCAGGAGACTCACTTGAGCCCAGGAGTTGGAGGTTGCTGTGAGCTGTGATGCCACAGGACTCTATCCAGGGTGACAGCTTGAGGGTCTGTCGAAAAAAAAAAAAAAATGCACGTAACAGGCCAGGCAGAGTGGCTTCACACCTGTAATCCTAGCACTCCGGGAGGCCAAGGTGGGTGCATTGCTTGAGCACAGGAGTTCAAAACCAGCCTGAGCAATAGTGAGACCCTATTAAAAAATAGAAAAACTGAGGCAAGATGATCACTTAAGCCCAAGAGCTTAAGGTTGCTGTGAGCTATGGCGTCATAGCACTCTACTTCAGAGTTAGACTCTGTCCCACAAATAAATAAATAAATAAAATAAAAATAAAATGCACATAACATAGAATTAACCATTTTAAAGTATACAGTTCATTTCCAGTTTGTATGCTGACAGTGTTGTGCAACCATCATCTCTATTTATTCATTTATTTTTTGAGACAGTCTCATTACGTCGCCCTCGGTAGAGTGCTGTGGCATCACAGCTCACAGCAACCTTAAACTCTTGGGTTTAAGTGATTCTTTTGCCTCAGCCTCCCAAGTAGCTGGGACTACAGGCGCCCACCACAACACCTGGCTATTTTTTTGTTGTAGTTGTCCTTGTTGTTTGGCAGGCCTGGGCTGGGTTTGAACCCTCCGGCTCTGGTGTATATGGCTGGCGCCCTAGCCGCTGAGCTACAGGTGGTAAGCCATCATCTCTATTTAATCCAGAACTTTTTCAACACTTAGGAAACTGAGTACTTATTAGCTGCCACTCTTCATTCCCCTCTCCCCAGCCCCTGACAACCACTAATCTGTTTTCTGTCTCTATGGGTTTGCCCATTCTAAACATTTCAGAGAAATGGAGTCATACAATATGTGACTTTTTGTGTCTAGCTTTGTTCGCTTAGCATGTTTTGAAGTTCATCCACATTGTAACGTGAATCAGTGCTTCATTGCTTTTTATAGCTGATAAAAAATTCCACTGAATTGGGGGCTCAGTGAGTAGGGCACCGGCCCCACATACCAAGGGTGGTGGGTTCAAACCAGGCCCCAGACAAGCTGCAACAAAAAATTGCTGAGTGCTCACAGCACTTTACCAAGGGTGATAACGTGAAACTCTGTCTCTACAAAAAAAAAAAATATTCCACTGAATGGCTATATCACATTTTGTTTTTCTATTCATAACATGGTAAATATTTATTTGCGTTGTTTCCTCCTTGTGGTTAATGTGAATAGTGTTGCTATGAACCTTGATGTACAAGCTTTTGTTTGTTTGTTGTTTAGAGGCAGAGGCTCACTTTGTTGCCCTGGGTAGAGTGCTGTGGCGTTACAGCTCACAGCAACCTCCAGCTCTTGGGCTTAGCGATTCTCTTGCTTCAGCCTCCGGAGTAGCTGGAACTACAGGAGCCCGCCACAACGCCCGGCTATTTTTTGTTGCAATTGTCATTGTTGTTCAGCTGGTCTGGGCCGGTTTCAAACCTGCCTGCCTGGGTGTTTGTGGTTGGCACTGTAACCACTGTGCTGCGGGCACTGAGCCTGTCCTTTTCTTCTTTTTGAAAAGCGTCTTACCCTGTCACCTGGGCTAGAGTGCCAGTGGCATTAGCCTAGCTCACAGCAACCTCAGACTCCTAGGTTTAAATGATTCTCCTACCCCAGCCTTCCAAGTAGCTGGGTCTGCAGGCACACTCCACAATGCCTGCATAGTTTTTCTATTTTTAATAGAGATGGGTGTCCCTTCTGCTCAGGCTGTTCTCCAACTCCTGAAATCAAGGGATCCTCCCGCCTTGGCCTCCCAGAGTGCTAGGATTACAGGCATGAGCCACTGCATCCCGCTTCTTTCTTTAATCATCGCTGTCTTAGTGAGTGTGAAGTGATAGCACACGGTGATTTTGATTTCCACTTCCTAATGAGTAATGACATTGATCATCTTTTCATGTGCTTGTTGGCCATTTATGTCTTTTCTATTTTTTTTTTTTTGAGACAGAGTCTCATTTTGTTGCCCTTGGTAGAGTGCTATGGCATCCTAGCTGACAGCAACCTCAAACTCTTAGGCTCAAGCAATTCTTTTGCCTCGGCCTCCCAAGTAGCTGGGACTACAGGTGCCCACCACAACACCAAACTATATTTACTTTTTTACACTTGATCTTAGCCAAAAGGCCGAGAAGCAATATATATTTACTTTTTTATTTTTTATTTTTTTTTGAAACAGAGTCTCACTATGTCACTGCCCTTGATAGAGTACGATGGCGTCACAGCTCACAGCAACAGCAAACTCTTGGGCTTAAGCGATTGTCTTGCCTCAGCCTCCCAAGTAGCTGGGGCTACAGGCACCTGCTACAACGCCCAGCTATTTTTTTTTTTTAATAGTTTCTGGCTGGGGCTGGATTTGAACTCGCCACCTCCGGCATATGGGGCAGGCGCCCTACTCCTTTGAGCCATAGGTGCCGCCCCAGGCTATTTTTTTGATGCAGTTGTCATTGTTGTTTATCTGGCCCAGGCTGGATTCGAACCCACCAGCCTTGGTGTATGCTGGCACCATATCTATGCTATGGGTGCTGAGCCACCCGACTATTTTTAGAAACAAGGTCTTGGTCTGGCTCAGGCTGGTCTCGAACCTGTGAGCTCAGGCAATCCACCCACCTCGGCCTCTCAGAGTTCTAGGATTATAGGCATGAGCCACCATGCCCGGTGCCTCATATATCTTCTTTAGATAAATGTCTATTCAAGCCTGTTGCCAGGAGGGAAATTTTAAGCCTTCCTGAGAAGGTTTCCTGAGCTCCTGTGTCTACACAGAGGGTTTAGCCCCAAAAATCAGAGCAGTAGGGGTTGTGCCTGTGGCTCAGTCAGTAAAGCGCTGGCCCCATATACTGAGGGTGGCAGGTTCAAACCCAGCCCTGGCTAAAACTGCAACAAAAAAATAGCCGGGCACTGTGGTGGGCACCTGTGGTCCCAGCTACTTGAGAGGCTGAGGCAAGAGAATTGCATAAGCCCAGGAGTTGGAGGTTGCTGTGAGCTGTGACGCCACAGCACTCTACCGAGGGCGATAAAGTGAGACTCTGTCTCTACAAAAAAAAACCAGAACAATAGACTTCAGCTTTGGATTGAGAGTGGGTGGGGGTATAATGATCTTCCAATTAAATCTTTTCCAACAACAAAGAAAAGAAGTTAACAAGGAAGCTGAAAGCTTGGGGGCAGGGGCACAAAGCCTTAGGAGGAGGGGGGCCTGGCTTGGGGAGATCTTGAATTGGGTCTTCTCTCTGGTGGGCTAGCTCAGCTCATGCCTGGTAGACCTGGGACCAAGGTCAGGCTCCCTTCATCCTTCTATGCCACCTTTCAGACACGGAGGGCTGTGACCGTGGCTGGCACAAGTTCCAGGGCCACTGCTACCGGTATTTTGCCCACCGGCGGGCTTGGGAGGACGCCGAGAGGGACTGCCGCCGTCGAGCTGGCCACCTGACCAGCATCCACTCACCTGAGGAGCACAGCTTCATTAACAGTAGGCACTCTGAGGGGGGCGTTACCAGCCAACATGGCAGGAGGGGTGGCACTTATAGTCCCTTTGCCGTGGCATGCTCTGCAGACGCCACCTTTCCAAAGCTGTGTTCATTAACGCAAGCCATGTTTCTTAATTCATGCATCTGTTGATTCATTTGTTCATTTATACATTCACCTCATTCATTCATTCAGTGAATATTTACTGAGCACTGGCCATGTGCAGGCACCACTTCAGGTATTGCAACACAGAGGGACTTTGCTGTGTCCCCAGGGAGTGCCTATATTCAGCGAAATATAGGCAAACAAGTAAATAAGCAAATAAGTTTATACTATAATTTAATAGGTCCTATGTGTTCCAATAACAAAATAGGACCAGAGGATGGAGGGTAATAGGGGAAGCATCTGTGACATGTGGCATGAAATGAGGAATGAACTTTGCAGAGACCTAGGGGGAAAGATGAGTGTCACATTCATTAAATCTGGCATTTATTGATTTATCCCTTCTGCTGTTTTTTCATCCATCCATTTATTCGCATTTGTCCCTGTCTTTTCCCCCATGGATTCTTTCATTTTCTCATTCCCTGGTTCTCTTGTTTCTTTTTCTTCAGTGTACTCTATCCTATCACCTGCTCCTCCTGAGTAACTGGCTTGCTCACTCATTCTCTCCTCCCTGCCTGCCTCTGGGGTCTTCTGTCTCTTGCCCTCTCATTTCTGCAATGATGTGATCATGTCTTCGTTTATTCCTTTCTCTGCTGGCCACATGTCATGGCAAGGCCGGGGCTTAATTCCAGCCATTTCCCTGCCTGTTCTCCTCCCTGTAAGAAGGGAGCCAGGATGAGGGTGAGGACTTCCCGTCAGTGCCAGAGGCTGGGAGAGGGGCTCATGGCCTTCCTCCTCCATTCTTCCCTTCCCCTCTCCACCTCCTAGCCAAGGTTCTGAGAGGCTCTGGGTACTCTGCCCACCTCTCTCACCTTCCCTGCCTTTCTACCTCCTGGGTCCTCCCTCCCCAGCGTGGAGGTAGAGGGAAGGGTTCTGGGTCCTCGCCACTCCATTCCCTCCTTCCCCTCTTCATTCCCACCTCCAAGCTCTCTCCACAACCTCCAAGCTGGGGGTGGGAGGGTGGGAGTGGATGAGTCCTCCCCTCCCACTCCCCCACCTCACCGCCAGCCCATGCCTCATGCTGGGAGAGAGACAGACATGTGCCCAGCCCTCACAATCCCCCGTTCTGCAGGCTTTGGGCATGAAAACACCTGGATCGGCCTGAATGACAGGATTGTGGAGAGGGATTTCCAGTGGACGGACAACACAGGGCTGGTGAGTGGCAAGTTGGTGTCCAGGCTGCCAAGCTGCATCAGCCCTGCCCTTTGGGTTCAGTTTACCCTTTTGTGCAACAGATCTGCAAGTAGATGTCAAACATCCCCAGTGTCTCTGAGACACTGAAGTTTGCAAAGGAGCTTCAGTGAAGCTTCAATCTTTGTCCCTGACTTTCCAGCCTGGTCAACCAACCCACCCACCAATTGCTAGGGCTACAAGCCTAGGACTGGGCTCTGACACCTCCTCTTGCTCACTCTGCCTGCCCCCCAGCTGTGGTCTCTCAAATATTCCCATTCTCTACATCCCTCTACCTGTGCAGCTTCCGTCTTCTCTTACTTGGACTCCTGCAGCAGTCCCCACAGGGCCACTTTCTACCTAGACTTTTCATCCTCCGGCCCCCAGCCATGGAGACGTCTTTTAAAAATTGAGGTGGAGGGCGGCGCCTGTGGCTCAGTGAGTAGGGTGCTGACCCTACATACCGGAGGTGGCAAGATCAAACCTGGCCCTGGCCAAAAAAAAAAAAAAAAAATTGAGGTGGAATTCACATAATATAAAATTAATGATTATAGAGCGAACAGTTCAGGGGCATTTAGCCATACCCATGATGTGCAGTTACCACCTCTAGTTTCAGAACATTTTCATCACCCTAAAAGGAGACCTTGTATGTGGAGACCTTTTAAAAATTGTACATCATGGCCAGCCACAGTGGCTCACACCTTGATCTCAGCAACTCAGAAGGCTGAGGTGGGAGGATCACTTGAGTCCAGGTGTTTGAGACCAGCCTGGGCAATATAGCAAGACCCTGTCTCTACAAAAAATAGAGAAATTAGCTGGGCATGTTCTAGTTATTGGGGAGGCTGAGGTGGGAGGTTGACTTGAGCCCAGGAGTTCGAGGCTGCAGTGAATTGTGATGGTACCATTGCAGTCTAGCCTGGGTGACAGAGACAGACCCATCTCAAAACACTATAAAACAAAACATTAGCTTAGGATCTTCCCTGCTTCAGGCTCTCCCAGTCTCTCAGACTTCTCAAGATACAAATTCCCTAGCTGGGTGTTGTGGCAGGCACCTGTAGTCCCAGCTACTTGGGAGGCTGAGGCAAGAGAATCACTTGAGCCCAAGAGTTTAAGGTTGCTGTGAGCTGTGACGCCATAGCACTCTACCAAGGGCGACACAGTAAGACTCTGTCTCAAAAAAAAAAGAGGCTCGGTGCCTGTGGCTCAACAGGCTAAGGCGCCGTCCACGTACACCTGAGCTGGCGGGTTCAAATCCAGCCTGGGTCCGCCAAACAACGATGACGACTGCAACCAGAGAATGGCCGGGCGTTGTGGCGGGCGCCTGTAGTCCCAGCTACTTGGGAGGCGGAGGCAGGAGACTCGCTTGAGCCCAGGAATTGGAGGTTGCTGCGAGCTATGATGCCACAGCACTCTATCCAGGGTGACAGCTTGAGGCTCTGTCTCAAAATAAATAAATAAATTAATTAATTAAAAAAAAAATCCCTTGGGCTTTATCCCAACAACAAAAAATTTTCCTTCTCCCACTATAGAAGTCTGGCAAGTCCTCAAAAAATTAAACAAAAAGGTACCATATGACCCAGCAATTCCATTCCTAGGTGTCTACCCAAAAGAATTGAAAACAGAGATTCAAGGGTGGCACCTGTGGCTCAGTGAGTAGGGTGCTGGCCCCATATGGGGTGCTGGCCCCATATAGGGTGCTGGCCCCGAGGGTGGCGGGTTCAAACCCGGCCCCGGCCGAACTGCAACAAAAAAATAGCTGGGCATTGTGGCGGGCGCCTGTAGTCCCAGTTCCTGGGGAGGCTGAGACAAGACAATCACCTAAGCCCAGGAGTTGGAGGTTGCTGTGAGCTGTGAAACCATGGCACTCTACCAAGGGCGACCAAGTGAGACTCTGTCTCTAAAAACAAACAAACAACAAAAAAAAAGAAAATAGAAGTTCAAATAGATACTTGTATGTGAATGTTCATAGCAGCTCTATTCACAATAACCAAAGGTGGTAACAACCCAAACGTCAACCAATGGATGAATAGGTAAACACAATGTGGTCCACCCATACAGTGGAATGTTATTCAACCATAAAGAAGAATGAAGTCCGGTACATGCTACAAGATGGATAAACCTTAATAACATTAGTGAAATAAGCCAGACATAAATGACCGCGTCTTGTATGATTCTATTTATGCAAAACACCCAGAGTAGGCGAATTTATAGAGACAGAAGATAGATCAGGGGCTGGGAGCATGGGAGAATGGGGATTTGGTAGTGCTTAATAGTTACAGAGTTTCCCATTTGTCCTAAGGAGAAATTTCTGGAAGTAATGATGGTCACATAGTATTGTAAATGTAATTAATAACAATGAACTGTATACTTAAAAATGGTTAGACTGGTGAATTTTGTGCTATATATATTTTGCTACAATTTTTAAAAATCTACCTCTTCTCTACCATGAGATCTGGCCCCTACCCACTCTCTGACCACACCCCAACTTCATCAAGCAGCCTGAGCCCCTTTGGCCTCTATTCAGTTCCTCAAACAGGTTAAGTTCAGTCCTGCCTCTGAGACCTTGAACTTACTGTTCCCTTTGCTTAGAACTCTGCTCCCTGTCTGGATCCTTTCTATTCTTATTTATTTATTTATTTATTTATTTATTATTTCTTTTTTTTGTAGAGACAGAGTTTCACTTTATCGCCCACAGAGTGTCATGGTGTCACACAGCTCACAGCAACCTCCAACTCCTGGGCTTAGGCGATTCTCTTGCCTCAGCCTCCCAAGTAGCTGGGACTACAGGTGCCCGCCACAATGCCTGGCTATTTTTTTTTGTTGCAGTTTGGCCGGGGCCGGGTTTGAATCCACCACCCTCGATATATGGGGCCGGCACCCTGCCCACTGAGCCACAGGCGGTGCCCTATTTATTTATTTTGCAGTTTTTAGCCGGGGCCGGCTTTGAACCCACCACCTCCGGTATATGGGGCCAGTGCCCTACTCCTTTGAGCCATAGGTACCGCCCCCTTCCTATTCTTTTTTTTTTTTTTTTTTCTGAGACAGAGCCTCAAGCTGTCACCCTGGGTAGAGTGCTGTGGCATCACAGCTCACAACAACCTCCAACTCCAGGGCTTAGGCGATTCTCTTGCCTCAGCCTCCCAAGCAGCTGGGACTACAGGCGCCCACCACAATGCCCGGCTATTTTTTGGTTGTAGCTATCATTGTCGTTTGGCGGGCCTGGCTGGATTTGAACCCGCCAGCTCAGGTGTATGTGGCTGGCGCCTTAGCCACTTGAGTCACAGGCCTTGAGCCTTTTTTTTTTTTTTGAGACAGTGTCTCAGTCTGTTACCCTAGGTAGAATGCCATGGCCTCATCATAGCTCACAGCAATCTTAAATTCTTGGGCTTAAGTGATCCTCTTGCCTCAGCCTCCCAAATAGCTGGGACTACAGGCATGTGCCACCACCTCAGCTAATTTTTCTATTTTTAGTAGAGATGACGTCTCCCCCTTGTTCAGGCTGGTTTTGAACTCCTGAGCTCAAGCAATCCCCCTGTCTTGGCCTCCCAGATAGGATTACAGGCTTGGCCTTGGATTCTTCTTGTTCTTGAGTCCTCACTTCTCCTGTTGCCTCCTCAGGGAGGCCCTCCTGAACTTCCAGTTTGAGGTCACTTTTTGTCCAACTATTGATCTATTAATGACCCATTGTAGAAGATGGAACAGGGGTTGGGCAAGACAGGAGGGAGGAAGACGCTGAAGCTTCCCAGCCTGAGGAGGGTGGCTTGGATCACAGTGGTGGCCACACTCAGAACAGGAAGGGTAGTGTCCATTGTAGAGATGGGAACACTAAATCTCTATGAGTTTGAGGGGTTTGGCCAGGGGAGTTCACAGAGCAGACAGTGTTAGAAACTGGGCTGAGATAGGAGTCCTCTGAACAACTCCCTGGCCTCCTTTTCCTGTAGCAATATGAGAATTGGCGGGAGAACCAGCCGGACAATTTCTTCGCGGGTGGAGAGGACTGTGTGGTGATGGTGGCACATGAGAGTGGGCGCTGGAATGATGTTCCCTGCAACTATAACCTCCCCTATGTCTGCAAGAAGGGCACAGGTACATTGCATTCCCCCTTCCTTGCTGCTACTTAAGTTCCCTGGCTCATCTTTTTATTTAAATTTGTAAAGGTCAGCCCAGCCAGTTCTCACTTCCCAGCACTGTGTGAAAATGCCCATTTCCTCCCACCTTTGCCATCTTTACACATTCTCAAACTTTTTGTTCTTTGTTCATTTAAGTGATTGAAAAAAAGCATCTCATTGTTATCTTAGTTTGCACATCTTTTTTTTTTTTTTTTTTAGTTTGCACATCTTTAAGGGTAAGAATAACCAAATGTTTGTACTTTCACAGGATATTTGTACATGTGTGCATTTGTTTTCCTGTGACTTGACAGTTAATCTCTTTTGCCTAGTTTTCAAGCAGCTTGTTGATCTTACTGATTTTTAAGAGCCCTTTTCATCTGAAAGAAACCATTTGTATTCATTGTCATCTTCACCTTTCTCTTCTACTTTAGTTCGTTCCTGCTTCTTTTGCTTTGTCAATTTTCATGTCCTTTTTCTTTCCATTTGTTCAAATAATTATGCTTTCACCCAACTCCTTCATTTCCCTTTGTGCCCCGTATTCGACATACAAATTATGGAGGGAGATATATCCAGAGGGTTCCAGCCCCTACGGAGCTCTCCATTTGGGTGGAAGAGACAGAAACTGATGTTGTCACTTCTAGCTCTGTGAGATCAGAGCTGGGCAGAGGGCAGGGACCTGCTGACCTGCTAGGGAAGGATATCATTCCCAAAAAGACACAAAACTATGTTAGCCCAGATTTGGCAACTCCTCTAAATGGAGACTCTTCTGTCCCCAGTGCTGTGTGGTCCCCCTCCGGCAGTGGAGAATGCTTCACTTGTTGGTGCCCGCAAGGCCAAGTATAATGTCCATGCCACTGTACGCTACCAGTGCGAGGAAGGATTTGCCCAGCACCATGTGGCCACCATCCGGTGCCGGAGCAATGGCAAATGGGACAGGCCCCAAATTGTCTGCACCAAACGTAAGTGGCTGCCCCCAAAGGCCCCAATGTAGGTTTCCAGGTATTTGTAGTTTCCAGTTAAAACATCCTCTTATGGGCAGCGCCTGTGGCTCAAAGGAGTAGGGCGCTGGCCCCATGTGCCAGAGTGGCGGGTTCAAACCCAGCCCTGGCCAAAAACTGCAAAAAGAAAAAAAAAATCCTGTTACTACACATGTTGATCTGGCTTCATATGAGTCTGATAATATAATCTTGTAGACAAGAGAGAGTATACCAGCCTGCCCCAAGGAAGCCCACTGTATCAGGCCACCCCCATCTCACCACTTTTTACCTCTTCCCTGTCCTCTTTCACTTCCTTGCAGCCAGACGGTCACATAGGATGCGGCGACACCATCACCACCACCAACACCACCACCAGCATCACCACCACAAATTGCGCAAGGAGCGCAGAAAACACAAGAAACACCCAGCAGAGGACTGGGAGAAGGATGAAGGGAATTTTTGCTGAAGAATCAGGCAAATGAAAGCACAAACCCTTTCCCACACCTCCTCTGGAGACTTCACCTAGGGAGACAGAGCCCAGAGAGAAACAAGAGGGTCTGGAAGTCCCTGAGCCCTAAGCCACATCCCCACACATAATCCTTTGTATAGAACTCCTTTCTCTTCTTTCTGACATAAACAAGGTCCTCTTGGCAAGCATAGCCACGTGTCTGAAAAGTCCATTCTTGTCAGGCTGAACTCTGGGAGCATATCCCACCTGAAGAGAGCATGGTCAGCAAGGATTCTTTGTATTGGTGTAGTCTTCGGCTTGCCAGACTGATTGCCAGTTATTGAAATAAAGCCTTATTTCAACAACTGGCAATGGTGTATGTTTGAGGGTGCAAGAGTGTATGTTTGAATTCACATGAAGCAATTGCTTTTCAAACCAGAGATTCAGGCTTAGTAAATGATTAGTTGTCCTAAATCCAGGATGATGCCTTATGCAAAGTCATTAGCTTTGGGAGTAGAAGGCTAAAAAGAAGCACACTACGTGAACTTGATGACTGCTCTTCCTTCACTCGGGATGTCAGCCCAATTTCAGTGTTTGGTCTTAGTGGATAAATACAGTGTGGAACTCCCATGTACTGAATTTTAGTTATGTTTTTAGAACAACCTCCCTCCATGCCCTCAGAGTTAGGGATAAGACTAATCAGAGGAATATTTAGGTGATGGAAGGAAAGTAAGTGTTTTGCTTACCCTCCCAAGTCTACTCAGACACTGAGATTTGGTGGTTCTGCATGTATGGTGAATCTCTCACACACACAGATGAGAGGATGTTGAGGGCCAGATAAGCCAAGATTTCATCCCCCATCTCTCAGGGAGACAAAAAACCTCCTTCCTGGACCAAGAAGGTGCCAAGTTTTCTAGTTCAATGCGCATACCCATCCCTCAGGCAAACATTGAAAATGCTCCTGCCTTGGGTCCCACACCCATCACACCTGATCCCTATCTCCAGCTATTGCCTAGTGGATTAGAAATGCTTAAAACTTGAAGTAGTGACACCTACCTGCGGTCATATTGTGGAGAGATGAGTAATGCTGAGACTGAAACACACACACACAGTTTTTTCTTGTAGCTTTTAATTTTTTTTTTTTTTTTGAGACAGTCTCCCTATGTCGCCCTAGGTAGAGTGCCGTGGCATCACAGCTCACAGCAGCCTCAAACTCTTGGGCTTAAGCGATTCTCTTCCCTCAGCCTCCTGAGTAGCTGGGACAACAGGCACCCGCCACAATGCCCACCTAAGCTCTTAATTTTTGAAGTGGAAAAGAACTCACCTGTCTTCCTCCCCTAAATCTGCAACCTGTAAAGCCTTCTCCAAGCCAGAGGTCAGGACCTAACTACCTGATCTCTGGCAGTTTTTCCTCTGTGTCTGTTATCCACTCTCAATCCCTCCAGTCTAGGTAAAATCTATAGATTAGTGTTAAAAAATCCACAGTGGAGAATAGTCCTCTGCAGAAAAGAAAGATAAGCAAATACATGATCCACCTAGGTGTTCAGTAAAGAAAGAAATGTGTGTTAACTGAGCCTACATCCTTCCTGGGAAGTAACATTCATAGTTGGTAGCTATAGCATAGGTACCATGCTAAGGACTTGGACAAAATCTCCTTGAATCTTCTCAAAAATGCAATGACTTAGAGTCCATTATTTTCCCTTTTTTACATACAATGAAACTAAGGCTCAGATGTAAGGGAAAGACAGTGGCTTGAAGTCACAGATAAGACAGGAGTAAGGATTTGCTTCTGTCTGTCTGACTCCAAACACTGCTGTGCTACTATGGACTTCCAAGGAAGAGATTGAAACATAATTGCACAAGCTCCACACACACAATTTAGGAAATGGTTGAGTAGTGCAAACTGTACCCTTAAATCCTGGTCTTCAATCTCCCCTGCTATAGACATTATCCACCTACGGTTATTGTTGAGAAAACCCAGGGATATAGGTTTGACTTTCTACTTTGATAACTCTCCTTAGTTTAAAATAATAACAACATATCTTCTTTAGTCATCCATGTCACAAATAATTTTTCTTTATGGGGGGATACTGAGGATGAAACTTCTCTGGGGGAGTCTTGGTTTATGTTCCCACTCCTTGGACACCTCAGCCCCTTACCCTACCCCCTACCCCAGCTCCATGATGGGAGGGGACCATGGTCTTTTCTAAATTGAGCAGTTTGTTTTTTGATCTTTCACTTGGGATATGCGTGTGTGTTTATGTGTGCCACACGTGTGGCATGCATGTGAGAGTGTGTGTGTGTGTGTGTGTGTGTGTGTGAACAGCTTTGGGTTCTGCTGGTTTTGCTGTGAACTGCAGTGTTCTGTGAGTTTGTGATATCTGACACTGTGGACATTAATGTACTTCTTGGACGTTTTAATAAAATTTTTTAACAGCTCAACCTGCCTGTCATCTCCTGACATTCATTCATTCATCCGTTCACTCAGCAAGTATTTACTGAGAGGCAATAGATAAGCCATGTCTTACAGTGCTGGGTGCTGTGGTGACAAGACAAATTTGGGTCTTGGGGATGGTCAAGAAAGCCTTTCCAGAGGAGGTGGATAGAATCTCAATGAGAAGTAGCATTAACTAGATGAGGAAGGGAAGAAAAGAAGAGAGTTTCAGGCAGAGGGAAATAGCAAAGGCAGAAGTCCTCCCCTCCCAGAAGAGACTGTGACTCATTTGAGTCCATAATGGCTGGAGCAGAGTGGTAAAGGCAGAGAGTGGAGGGAGATGAGTTCAGAGAGACAGAGAATGGGTTACTTCAGGCCAAGTTGGCGATAGGGAGGAGTTTGGGGTTTATTATAAAAGCAATAGTGGAAAACAGTTCACCATAAGCAAAGTAAAAAGGTAAATGCCAAACTTAGAAATAATCTTTCAAATCAGAATAAAGGATTTGTTGCCTTAATGTATAAAGAGCTCCTATACTCAATAGGAAAAGGGCTAATAATTCAACAGGAAAAAGATATAAACAAAAATTCCACAGAAAAGGAAATAACAGCTCTTAAACTACAGCAGATGCTCAACACACATTTTGCAAGAACATTCAAACACACAGAAAAAGGCACATAAAAGGGAAAAACAAATCTAACAAGAGAGAATCTTGCATAGATCAATGATGACAATGCTTTTGGATTGAGAATGATTTATGATTTATTTGCTAAATCATCTGTACCTAAGCTCTAAATCAGTGACAGGGTGGTGTGGTACTTAGCTTCCCAAACAGAAAGACAAGTGACAACTACATTGAGATACTGTTACTGCTTTTCACCTATCAGATTGGCAAAGGCAAACAGTGACAACACACAATGCTGAAACGTGTACAGATGTGGGAAGCAGATGTGAACATCTATTACTGGTGGGGTATCAATTGGCCCCACCTCTAAGAAGATGCAGAGGTTACTATTAAAACGGCAAGTTTTTGGTTTCTTTTTGAGACAGAGTCTCATTATGTCGCCCTTGGTAAAGTACTGCGGCGTCACAGCTCACAGCAACCTCAAACTCTTGGGCTTAAGTGATTCTCTTGCCTCAGCCTCCCAAGTAGCTAGGACTAAAGGCACCCGCCATGACGCCTGGCTATTTTTTTTTTTTTTTAGAGACAGAGTCTTACTTTGTTGCCCTTGTAGAGTGCTGTGGAATCACAGCTCACAGCAACCTCCAGCTCTTAGGCTCCGGCAATTCTCTTGTCTCAGCCTCCCCAGTAGCTGGGATTACAGGTGCCCGCCACAACACCTGGCTATTTTTTTGTTGCAATTTGGCCGGAGCCGGGTTTGAACCTGCCACCCTCGGTATACAGGGTCGGCGCCCTACTCACTGAGCCACAGCTTTTCTTTTTTTTTTTTGTAGAGACAAAGTCTCACTTTATAGCCCTTGGTAGAGTGCCATGGCGTCACACAGCTCACAGCAACCTCCAACTCCTGGGCTTAGGCAATTCTCTTGCCACAGCCTCTGAGTAGCTGGGACCACAGGCGCTCGCCACAATGCCTGGATCTTTTTTTTGTTGCAGTTCCGCGGGGCAGGGTTTGAACCCGCCATCCTCGGTATATGGGGCCAGCGCCTTACTGACTGAGCCACAGGCGCCGCCCTTTTGTTTTTTTTTTTGAGACAGAGTCTCAAGCTATCGCTCAGGGTAGAGTGCTGTGGCATCACCGCTCACAGCAACCTCCAACTCCTGAGCTTAAGCGATTCTTTTGCCTCAGCCTCCCAAGTAGCTGGGACCACCAGCGCCCACCACAGTACCCGGCTATTTTTTGGTTGTAGTTGTCTTTGTTTGGCAGGCTCAGGCTGGATTCGAACCGGCCACTCTGGTGTATGTGGCTGGCGCCTTAGCTGCTTGAGCTACAGGCACTGAGCCCTGGCTATTTTTTTGTTGCAGTTGTTTAGGGGGGTGGTGAACCAGGACAGGTTCAAACCCACCACCCTTGATGTATGTGGCTGGCACTGTAACCAGTGTGCTACGGGCGCCGAGCCTAAAATGGCAAGTTTTTTGTTTTGTTTGTATTTTGAGACAGTCTTACTTTGTCGCCCTCGGTAGAGTGCAATGGTGTCACGGCTCACAGCAACCTCCAGCTCTTGGACGTAAGTGACTCTCTTCCCTCAGCCTCCAGAGTAGCTGGGACTACAGGCGCCCACCACAAGGCCCAGCTATTTTTGTTGTTGTTATTGCAATTTGGCTGGGGTTGGGTTCGATTCTGCCAACCTCGGTATATGGGACCAGTGCCCTACTCACTGAGCCACAGGCGCTGCCCAATATAGGTACTTATTACATATTACCAAATAATATGAGATACAACCTAAATGTCTGTTAAAGGAGAATTGGCTATAGGGCGGCGCCTGTGGCTCATCGAGTAGGGCGCTGGCCCCATATACTGAAGGTGGCAGGTTCAAACCTGGCCTCCGCCGAACTGCAAAAAAAAAAACTAGCTGGGTATTGTGGTGGGCGTCTGTAGTCCCAGCTACTCGGGAGGCTGAGGGAAGAGAGTTACCTAAGCCCAGGAGTTGGAGGTTGCTGTGAACTGTGTGACGCCACGGCACTCTACTGAGGACAATAAAGTGAGACTCTATCTCTACAAAAAAAAGGAGAACTGGCTATAAACATTATGGTGCATCCAATGTGAAATACTCTTCAGGCCTTCAAAAGAATGGGGAGGGGGAGATCTTTATATGCTGATAGGAAACGATCTCAAAACAATATTAGGTAAAAGAACATGGTATGCTCTTGTAGTCCTAGCTACTTGGGAGGCTAAGGCAGGAGAATCGTTCAAGTCCAGGAGTTCGAGGTTGCTGTGAGCTATGATTGCACCACTGCCCTCCAGCCTGGGTAATAGAGTGAGAGTCCATCTCCAAAAGAAAAAAGAGTGGTTCCTGTGACTCAATGGAGTAGAGCGCTGGCCCCATATGCCGGAGGTAACAGGTTCAAACCCCCCCCCCCAAAATAAATAAAGCCAGGTGCAGTTGATACAGGATTCCACCATTCAGGGCTAGACAGGGAGCCCCCCATTCTCTAGGCCCAGGTGAACTCAGAGGTCAGACCCCCATTTCCAGGCACAAGCAGACTGCCTTTTTTGGGACACGACCCGCTGGGCTCTGATAAGATGAACAAAGCAGCCTGAGATGGGTTTTTGGGTGGTTCCACCTTGAGTAGGAGCACACACCCTAATCCCTTCTCAGAGACGAAGACTGTAAAGGAACTGATAACTTTACTCTAGTGGAGGAGGAACTACATTCATTCATTTGTTAGTGCACTCATTAACTTTGAAATGATGTTTTTCCATCTACCAACTCCTGGCCATGTGTAATTCTCTAGACCTGATACCCCTAGATAAAGAGCCCATGTAGAGACTCCTCAGTTCAGTTCTTTCCCCCTTCCAGAAGATCTGGGGCTTTTTACTTCTTCTGTATTCCTTTCTAACTTCTTCTTTTTTATTATTATTATTAAATCATAGCTGTGTACATTAATGCAATCATGGGGTACAATGTGCTGGTCTTATATACAATGTGAAATATTTTCATCAAACTGGTTAACATAGCCTTCATAGCATTTCCTTAGTTATTGTGTTAAGACATTTATATTCTACATTTAGTAAGTTTCACATATACCCTTCTAAGATGCCACCGTAGGTGTGGTCCCACCAATTACCCTCCCTCCACCCATCCTCCCCCTTCCCCTCCCCTCCCTTTCTCCTTTCTCCATTTTCTTGGGCTATAATTGGGTTATAGCTTTCATATCAAAGCTATCAATTAGTTTCATAGTAGGGTTGAATACATTGGATACTTTTTCTTCCATTCTTGAGATACTTTGCTAAAAAAATATGGAACGCAGCTCGGCATCTGTAGCTCAGCGGGCTAAGGCGCCGGCCACGTACACCTGAGCTGGCGTGTTCGAATTCAGCCCGGGCCCGCCAAACAACAATGACGGCTGCAACCAAAAAATGGCCCGGGCATTGTGGCGGGCGCCTGTAGTCCCAGCTACTTGGGAGGCAGAGGCAGGAGACTCGTTTGAGCCCAGGAGTTGGAGGTTGCTGTGAGCTGTGATGCCACAGCACTCTACCCAGGGGGACAGCTTGAGGCTCTGTCTCAAAAAAAAAAAAATATGGAATGCTTCATGAATTTGCATGTCATCCTTGCACAAGGGCCTTGCTAATCTTCTCTGTATCATTCCAATTTTAGTTTATGTGCTGCCAACTTTCTAACTTCTAATAAAAATCCTTTCATACCACTGATCTGTGGTCTGTGGGTTCATTCTTCGAATCCCCAAAACCAAAGACCTACTGAAGAGGGAAATTCCAGTATCACAGCGGCTCATGCCTGTAACCCCAGCACTCTGGGAGGCTGAAGCGCGTGCATTGCCTGAGCTCACGGGTGCGAGCCCAGTCCAGTGAAATGCTGTCTCTAAGAAATAGCCGGACATTGTGGTGGGCACCTGTAGTCCCAGCTACTCAGGAGGCTGAGGCAAGAGAATCGCTTGAGCCCAAGAGTTTAAGGTTGCTGTGAGCTATGACTGCCATTGTACTCTACCGAGGGTGACAAAGTGAGACTCTGTCTGAAAAAAAAAAATTAAGAGAAAAGTTACTTAAAGGTATATATAGCACACTGATGTTCATAGCAGCATTATCTACAGTAGCCAAAAAATAGAAACAGTGCAAATGTCCATCAACAGACGAGTGGATAAACTAACTGTGGCCTATACACATCATGACCATAGACTATTATTCATAAAAAGGAATGAAGTTATGGTATTTGCCACAACATAGATGATCCTTGAAAACATTATGGTGAGTGAAAGAAGACAGACAAAAAAGGCCAGATAGTGTATGATTCTGTTTATATGAAATACCAAGAATAGGCAAATCCATAAAGACAAAAAGAAGACTAGTAGGGGCTGGAGGCTGGGGGAGGGAGGAATAGAAGTGATTGCTTAATGGGTATGGCATTTTCTTTGGGGGTGACAAAAACATCTTGGAACATAGATGGAGGTGGTGGTAGCACAACACTGTGAAATGTACTAATTGCATCCAAATTGTTCACTTTAAAATGACTAATTTTATATCATGCTTTTTAATTATTTATTTGTTTGTCGAGATAGAGTCTCACTTTGTCACCCTTGGTAGAGTACCACAGGGTCACAGCTCACAGCAACCTCAAACTCCTGGGCTTAAGCGATTCTCTTGTCTCAGCCTTCTGAGTAGCTGGGACTGTAGGTGCCCACCACAATGCCTGGCTACTTTTATTTTTTTATTTTTTTGCAGTTCAGCCAAGGCTGGGTTTGAACCCTCCACCTTCAGTATATGGGGCCGGCGCGCTACTTGATGAGCCACAGGCGCCGCCCATCCTGGCTATTTTTAGAGAGGGCTTCTCACTCTTACTCAGGCTGGTCTCCAACCCGTGAACTCAAGCAATCCACCCGCCTCGGGCTCCCAGAGTGCTAGGATTACAGGCCTGAGCCACCACACCTGGCCTATCATGCTATTTTATACCAACATAATTTAATATTACGTTTTTATTTATTTTTTATTTATTTGCAGTTTTTGGCCAGGGCCAACTTTGAACCTGCCACCTCCGGTATATGGGGCCAGCACCCTACTCCTTGAGCCACAGGCGCTGCCCTTTTTTTTTTTTTTTTTTTTTGAGACAGAGTCTTACTATGTCACCCTTGGTAGAGTGCAGTGGGTGTCACAGCTCACAGCAACGTCAAAGTCTTGGGCTTAAGCAATTCTCTTGCCTCAGCCTCCTGAGTAGCTAGAACTACAGGTACCCGCCACAACACCTGGCTATTTTTTGTTGCAGTTGTCATTGTTGTTTTTAGCTGGCCCAGGCCAGGTTCGAACCTGCCACCCTTGGTGAATGTGGCTGGCCCCATAACCACTGAGCCACGGGCATCGAGCCTAATATTACATTTTATGTTTGGTGTTTGTGTTAAAACGGTGAATTTTTTTTTTTTTTTGTAGAGACAGCGTCTCACTTTATTGCCCTCGGTAGAGTGCTGTGGCGTCACACAGCTCATAGCAACCTCCAACTCCTGGGCTTAGGCGATTCTCATGCCTCGGCCTCCTGAGTAGCTGGGACTACAGGTGCCCGCCATAACACCCGGCTATCTTTTTGTTGCAGTTTGGCCACAGCCGAGTTTGAACCCGCCACCCTCGGTATATGGGGACGGCGCCCTAACCACTGAGCACAGGCGCCACCCAGCGGTGAATTTCCTCATTGTTATTATAGAGACAGCCTCTTGCCATGTCTCTGAGGCTGGTGTGCAGTGGTGCAGTTATAGCTCAATGCAGCTTTCAACTTCTGGGCTCAAGCGATCCTCTTGCCTTAGCTTCCTGAGTACCTGGGACTAAAGGCATCCTCCACCACATCTGGCTAATTGTTTCTGTTTTGTGTAGAGATGGGGTATCAATACATTGTCCAGCCTGGCCTCGAACTCATGACCTTCAGTGATCCTCCCACCTTGGCCTCCCAAAGTGTTAGGATTACAAGCAAGAGCCACTACACCCAGCCCAAACAGTGCATTTTATGTCATATGAGTTTTACCAAAACATAAGAGGTTGCACACTGTCATTGTGTAAAAAAATAGGGAGGAGAAATAGGTATGCATGTTTGAGCATAAAACATCTCTGGAAAGACACGTAAGTAACTGGATATTTCTGGGTAGTGAACTGGGTGTTGGAGGACAGGAGAGAGAGAGCGACATTTTTCTGAATATCTGGCTTCAAGAAGGGTTCTATTCAGGATGCCATTCCTTAGCTGTCCTCAGGTGGGCCTTGGAGATCTCCACTCTAACAGCACAGAGACCTGAGCAGAAGGAAGGTTCCATTGGCCAAATTGCTCAGCCAAAATCCTGGACTGTATCTGCTTGGTCTACATGGGTTCGTGCCCACTCCTGGACGAATCAGGGTTGCCCAAGGAGATTAGGGCACAGCACTCGTTAGCTGAGCTGGAAATGGGTGGAGTCAAATCCCACCACCACCTCCATCAAGAGACAAAGGAAATTTACATACTCAAGGGAAAACCAGAGAACTGGAACCCGTGGAAGGGAGAAATGATACCAGCAAGCAAAATGTGAATGTAAGAAATCCCACCTCTGGAAACATACCTCTTACCATTTTCCCTATTTAGGAAATCCAAGGCCAAGATAGTTACCTTGGTAGCCTCACCAAGGGGCTCTACTCCTGCTTCAGATGAGGGATTTGAGTTTCTATAAGCTGCTGGACAGGCGGTGCCTGTGTCTCAGTGGATAGGGCGCTGGCCCCATATATCCAGGGTGGTGGGTTTGAACCCGGCCCCAGCCAACGTGGCCAAAGTGCAACAAAAAGTAGCTGGGCGTGGGCAGCGCCTGTTGCTCAGTGGGCAGGGTGCCGGCCCCATGTGCTGAGGGTGGTGGGTTCAAACCTGGCCCCAGCCAAACTGCAATAAAAAAATAGCCAGGCGTTGTGGTGGGCACCTGTAGTTCCAGCTGCTCTGGAGGCTGAGGCAAGAGAATTGCCTAAGCCCAGGAGTTGGAGGTTGCTGTGAGCTGTGACAGCATGGCACACTACAAAGGGCAATAAAGTGAGACTCTGTCTCTAAAAAAAAAAAATAATAATAATAATAAAATAAGCTGGTAGGTGCAGTGGCTTATGTAATCCCAGCATTCTGGGAGGCTGAGGCAGGAATATTGCTTGAGACAGGTGTTTGATAAGCTCTGTCCCATGTGGTATTGGAAAATGAGCAGTGACATAACCCCATCCCTACAACCACATCAGGACTTCACATTGTTTTCTCCTCTTGCTTTGTTTGTATCCTAGTAACTTACCATGATTCTCAGCCCCTACCACCACCCCCACATATCCATAGGAGAGAAAGTTTGCAATTTCATTGCCTTACTGGTGCAGGAAACCTGCATACAGTTTCCCACTTATTGTGCCCTGGGTGTTGTCAATGACAAGGGGTGGAATCATGGGGGGTCGTTTGACAGGGAGTGGACCCATAGGGTTGGTTTAAGAGAGAGAATGGGAATGGGAGTGGGGAAGGAAGAGGAGAGAGAGCTGGGGGGTGGGGCGCTGAGGAATTGGGCATCTCTTCCCAATGAAAACCAAGCAACCTCAGCTGGTAAACATTCTGTCTACTGAAGTGCATTGATAAAGTACCCACTGGCTGCTTCATTTTCTCATTCATCAAAAGAAACAAGGATTTATTAAGCCCCTGCTATATGCTTTGCACTCAAAGGATCTCAAAACAGCCCTGGTACAGAGGAGGAAACAGGCTCAGGTGGTTTTGTCACTTGGTCATTCGGTGAGCGAGAAGAAATAGTATTGAATCCAAACCCACTTGGTTCCAAAACTCAAAGATGAGTTTCCTAGTAACGAATGTGACAGTAAGGAGGGATTCTATGCTCCTCCAAGCAGGACTTCAGAGCTGGAGTCATCCATGGCTGGGATGGCCCCCTCCCATAAGCTGGCTATCAACACTAAGTTTAGCTGGGTCCTGACCTCTTAGAACGAACTGTCCCCTAGGAATTGGTGGATTTTGAAGTTGAAGAAACATTCCATCCCTTCAAGGTCTCTAAGGAGGAAAATATGGGTGGAAGTCAGGGAAGGAGAGAGGAACTCAAGGAGAATAAGGATGAGGTCTCAGGGCAAGGTGGTTGCACAACACAAAGGGCTAGGCAGGGCATGCCATAGCCTCAGTTTCCTCATCTGTAGGGTGACAACAAAAATGTCCCGGTGTTGCAAGGGTGTCTTGTGCACAGCTGGCGTATAGTGGCCGTGCAAACATAGGGTGTCCCACAGTTCTAGAAGTCCAGCCTGTCTTGGATTACTGTCTGGGGCTAAACCCATTTGGGGAAGGGTCAGCCACCAAGCCCAAGATGGGATGTAGGAGGCAACCTAGTGGGAGACACCAAGGGCACTGGGCCCATGGTGAGACATTCCTGAGAGCTTGGAGGTCAATTGTCATGAGGACAACACTGACAGTCTCTATGGTGACAGCTTGGTGGGGCCTGGCCCTGTGGACAAAGAAAAAAAAGGAGGGACAGGTGTTCTGTTACCTCAGACACCACAATTTGGTCTCCATGGCAATGACTGTGGCATCCAAGCTGTCCTCAAAAGGGGTGGAGCTTGGGGATGTCCTTGAATTGCACTGGGCCTTGGGAAAGGGGCTATTTCCATGGTGAGAGCTGGAGAACTGAATGTTGGGTCACCCTGGGGTTAGCTCTGGGGAGGGTGATCTCCATGATGGTCAGTCAGGGTGGGGACAGCCAGAAGTGAAGTTGCAGTTCTGCAGAGTGGAGGATGGTAAGATGGGAATTGTGTAGTACCCATGGTTACAAATGGAGGAAGGAGGCACCATTTCCATGGATGTGACTGATTTAGAAAGGGGTGTGTGATTCTAGATGACAGGATGGTCATTGTGGTGACAGTGGTGAACCAGAACAACTGGCCTCCTTAATGAGTGATAGGGATCTCATGGGTTCCTAGCCTCTGGAAATGGTCTCTTTGGTGACAGCCAGGGAAGGGGCTGTGGAGGCAGGATGGATTTGCTGTCCCATCCAGAAAAATACTTGAGGAACAGGGCAGGGCATGGCTACATGTGAGCCAGTTGGGAGCATGTCAAACCATCTTCAAGGTGACAGATGAGAGTGTTCTCCCATGAAACTGGAGGAGTCCTCCACAGTTGACCTGTGGATGTGTGTGACCTGAAAACTTCAGGGGACTCTCGAGAAGGGTAGAAGGGGAGTACCCAGTCTCCCAGTCACTGTGAGGAAGTGACTTAGCCCACAGTTGCCATGTGACCACAGGGGTGTGAAACCTGAGGTTTCTGTATTCTCTCCAGGTGATGGAAAGGGGGAAGTTCACTGTCAAGGCGACCTGGACAGTGAAGGGACTAGTTTGCATGGGGTGTGTGGCCAGTCTCCAGACAATCCCGGGGGTCCAGCCTCCAGGAGACCATGAGGACAGTTCATTTGATTCCAACTAGTCTTGGGAGGCACAGCCACTTTTCAGGAGTATGCAGAGTCTGTTAGCCTCCTGAGGTCCTCAAGGGGCATGTGTGACCCGTCTTCTGGAGAAATTTAGGGCAAGAGGAAGATCCACAGTCCAGAAGAGGTGGGGTTTGGCCAATCTCCAAGGAATTCCTGGGTATTAGTCTGCAGGACTGGCCAATTTCGAGAAACCCCAGGGGCGTGGTTAATTTCTAAGGGACCACAGGGAATGTGGCCAGCTTCCAGGGGACCGCAGGACACTAGACCAGCGGCCAAGTGTCCCAGCCCTTTGCCTGTTCCGGGCCTAGACGCGCAGCGGGGTCCAGGCAGCAGGATCTCGAGCGCCTCCTGCCCACCCGCCACCACCGGCCCAGCCCCAGCCCCAGCCACCAGGTGCGGGATCCTGGGCGCCTGGAGCGCGGTAGCAGTAGACACCAAAGAGACGTCGGGAGGCGTCTGGGAAGCCGAGGCTGCGCACTCCTGGCCGGCGGCCCCCACAGCGCGCCCGAGGGTTCACGATGGGGTAGCGCGCACTGCCGTCGGCCAACCAGCCCGCGGTGCAGCGGTCTAGCAGCTGCAGCTTCCACGCGGCGAACAGCTGCCCCACCTTGGCCACTGATGCCCCGCGAGCGGCGCACACGCTTGTCGCTTCTGCAAAGCGCACAGGCCGCAGCGGCTTCAGGAAGAATACGCGGCCTGCGGGAGCAGGTTGTGAGTTGTTAGGACCACTGTCGGGACTGGCTTCGGGATTCAGGGCCCTTTCCACCACCACTACGCAGCCCAGTACTCTAGCCTGGAGTGGCAGCTTCCTTGCAGCCTGGGACCCACCCTTGGCCAGGGCAGTGACGGCGCCGGGCAGTTTTTGCTGCGCTGTGGCAGTCTTCGGAAAGGGGTTTCGCATTACTGAGGGCTGGGAGGGGAAGAGGGACCCGAAGTGGGGAAATAGGTGGGGGCTGGTCTGGGGACGGTGCCTACGCACCAGGGAGGTTGGACGTGAAACAAAAGGCGTCATAGCGTTCCTCAGCGTTATGGCGATACCCGTAGTTGCGCACGCCCCCGTTGTTGCCTCCGCCGGTTCCCGGGTGCCTGGCGCCGCCCAGGCCGCCGCAGGGCTCTCGGGGCTGGCTAACCGGGTACTGCACGGAGCCGTCGCGCAGCCAGCCCGCGTTGCACCAGTCCAGGCCGTCGCGCCAGGCCGCATGCAGCTGTTCCGCAGATGCTAGGATACCGTCCTGTTCGGCACAAGCGCGCTGTGCCTCCGCAAAAGTCAGCTTGTAGCGGCCTCCACGGGGGTGGTAGGGAAAGACCACGCCTGGGAGCAGGAGTAGGGGCTCTCAGGGGTCAGGCAGGGCACCTCAGCCCGCCCCGATCCACCTGACATCTAGGGTGCCATATGACTCTTCTAATCCATCCGTCAGTCTGGCCTCAGACCTCCCAACTCACATCCCTCATGACTGGTTCCTTTGCCTCAAAATTTGGATTCACTTGACCTGCTCTCTTTTTTTTTTTTGGAGATAGAACCTCAAGCTGTCACCCTGGATAGAGTGCCGTACGTAGCATCACAGCTCACAGCAACCTCCAATTCCTGGGCTCAAGCGAGTTTCTTGCCTCTGCCTCCCAAGTAGCTGGGACTACAGGTGCCCGCCACAACGCCCGGCCGTTTTTTGGTTGCAGCCGTCATTGTTGTTTGGCGGGCCCAGGCTGGATTCGAACCCGCCAGCTCAGGGGTACGTGGCTGGCGCCTTAGCCCCTTGAGCCACAGGCACCGAGCTGACCTGCTCTCTTAACATACTTAATTTTGTCCACCACTCTTCCACGGCTGGAGACCTTTGCTCGTGTGCTTTCCACTAAAAAAACCCAGCTCCCAAACTCTCCTTCATTTAATCCTCCCTGCCTCTGACATTCTCCTAGTACTGGAATCTAGTTTCTTCCCTCTGGTCCAACCCCAAGCCCATGAAGCTGCGAATGTCTGTGTCCAGTGGTGACATCCCCCGGACCGGGAGCCCCTGGAAGGTTGGCCCTGGGTGAAGACCTCTTTAATCTCCCGGCTTTGCCCAGGGCAGTATCCACTGGTTTCCCTTCCACCTTCAGTTCTTAGGACTCTGGATTTTTTCCTTCACTGGGCTCACAGCTCAGCTCAAGAAGATTCTGTCTGTCTGTATTTGAGAAGCAGGGCTTGGGATGAATAGGGTGCTCTCAGCAAAACCAAGATGGAGGCAGACAGGGGCCAGGGAGAAGGCCTGGAGCTGACAGACTGGGGGGTGAATCCAGGCTCTGCCATTCACTAGCATGTGTCCTGGGCAAGGAAGGCTTTAGCCTCTCTTGAGACAAGTACCCATGTACTGTCCATAGCTGTCTCCCTCTTTTTTTTTTTTTTTTTTTTCAGATTTCACCAGAGGTTTTTATTTTATGTCTCCCTCTTAAGTTTGGGGGAAATTAAATGAGACTCCAGAGAGCTCTTCACCTAAGCACCTGTCATGTAGAAAATGCCCAATAAAGGAAAGCTGCTGCTATAGTTATTATTTATAATAGCTGGGGAGTCCGTAAGTGAAGGTCCTCCAATCTCTCCTTAGAACCTTCTACAGTGGACTGAAGAGAAATTCTTCAGATAGAACCCCCACCTTCTAGCTCCACAATCAGCCAATGAGAGCATCCTTTCTCTCAGTCACAGTGATTGGCTTCTAGATGGGCAGGATCTCAAGCCGGGCCAGTGAGGGACAACTCTGGGACTCTACTTGAGGCTCTTAGGAAATCAGTAGCTAAGGTGAGAGGTTGAAAGTCTGGGACTATGTTTTTGGTTCCATAAGGAGAAACCTGCCTAAGGAAAGCCCAACCCAGCAAAGCAGAGATGAGGGATGAGTTTGTAACAGGATGTAAAGCTATACTTCTTGTGCCTGAATCCTATCCCAAGATTTCACAAGGTCCTCACTATTTGTGTGTATTTTGTTTGACACAGAGTCTTGCTTTGTCATCTGGGCTAGAATGCCATGTCCTCAGCCTAACTCACAGCAAGCTCAAACTCCTGAGCTCAAGCAACCCTCCTGTGTCAGCCTCCGGAGTAGCTGGGACTTGCAGGCAGGTGCCAGCCATCACACTCAACTAATTTTTCTATTTTTAGTAGACAGGATTTCCCTCTTGCTCAGGCTGATCTCCTACTCCTGGGCTCAAGCCATCCTCCCATCTCAGCCTCTCTGAGTGCTAGGATTACAGGTGTGAGTGAGCCACTGTGCCCAGTGAAGGTTCTCACTACTGACATTTAGTACTGGACCATTCTTTGCTGTAGGGCATTGTCCCATGCTTTATAGGATGATTGGCATCATCCCTGGCCTCTACACACTAGATGCTAGTAGCAACCAGCTGCTCCAAATGGGGCAATCTAAAATGCTTCTAGACATTGCCAATGTCCCCAGGGAAGAAAATCACCCCATCAGATCTAGGGTCTCTACCCCATTAAACCTCTAGTTTCCTTCAGGCCAGCTTGATTTGGCTTCTGTCCCTTGCAATTCTCCCCACCCCACCCTCTCTAAGAATCAAGCTTTATCCTGCCCACAGGCTGGTCACCTTCCAGGTCCAGCTTGACCATGCCAGCATCATCTTCCAACTCGTTGGTGACCTCGCACTCGTAGCGCCCGTAGTCTTGCAGTGTGACATTGCGGAGGACCAGGGACGCATCCCCAGGCCCATCACCCTGTAGCTCAGCCCGCCCACGGTAGCTGCCAAATGCCCGGTGCTGGGGGCCCAGTGCCACGAAGACGTCGTTGAAGGCCAGGGGGTCCACCACCTTTGTCCACTTGAGGCGGACACCATCCTGGCTGTGGGCAGCTGCCTCGTAGTGGTAGCGGCAGGGCAAAACGATGGTGCCACCCCTGTGGCTTACCACCTGCCCAGGAGCTGTCTGCACCACCACTGAGCCTGACTCACCCTCTGTGAGTGACCAAGAAGGGTTCAGAGAGGGGGTTTATGGTCAGAAGGGGATTTGGAGGAAGAGGTCCCAGGGGAGGGGATGTGGGAAGACTTGGGTGGAGGTCAGGAGATAGAGGGCAAAGGGCCTCAGGGAGAAAGAACAGATGCGGAGGGGCTGGGGGGACCGAGGCCATCAGGAACATCCTCCCCCCACCTCAGCACCCAGGTGATTGATCTTGGCTATGGTTCCCGTGAGGCAAGACCTGCTTCTCGGCCCTGACTCACCCAGCACGTGCACGACCTTCTTCCGGCCACGCTGAGCCCCAGCGGGTGCGGTGAGCAGCAGGACTCCCCAGGCCACCGCCAAGAGCTGGCCAGGACGGAAGGCCGCCCCAGCGCACACCTGGGGACGGACCTGAGACGTTCAGTCTAGCCTCCCAGCCTCTAGCTTTCCGAGGACTCGTTCCCTGACCTACCTTTCCAGCGGGGAGGACCTCTCAGACATCCATGGCCCCACCCTGGCCGTGGTATCAGAGAACCCCCTCCCACCACCAAGGAGAAGACGAAGTCTTCCTCCCCTCTCCCCGCGCTCACCTTTCCAGGACTTCCCCGTTGCTCCGGCGTGTAGCTCACACGCCTGGACTCCTCATCCTTTAGCTCTGCCCCAGCTTCCCTCCTGTCCCCCACCCCCAACACCCGTGGGTTAGAGCACCCCCTCCTTCTCTCTCCCGCCCAGCTGGGCTGGGGATGGGAGGGAGAAGCTGGAGCGGTGGCGGCAGCAAGGTTATCAGTGCGCCAGGAGACTGCAGCAAACGGGGCCGGGACGGGTAGATGGAGGGCGGGGGCGGGGGTGAGGTGGAGGGGGAGAGCTAGAGACGCCTAGGGAGAGATGCACCGAGAGAGAACAGGGACAGAGAAAAAGGCAGGAGGAGACAGAGAAGAGAGTGCGCGACATAGAGAAGGGGAATGGAAGACAGGGAGAGGAACAGAGAAAGGCAGAGAACTCAGAGTACCAGGAGAGAAATACGAAAAGGTGTGAGAGAAGAGAAGCGAGCGTCAGAGACGGAGAGAAACAAAAAGGGAGTCACATCCAGGGACAGAGACAGAATCCCAGATCGGGGAGACCTGGGACTCGCACCCTTGGCCCCACTCACCATCCTGCCCTCGCAGCCCCTGCGGAGCGGCCCCTACGCGCGCGCCCGGACTGCGCTCCGCGCACATCCAGGAAGAACTGGGCAGGTCCCTGCGGGAAGCGCAATCCCGGCGTCTGCCTGCAAGGGGAGTAGGGAGACGGGCGGGGAGGAGGGGCGTTAAAGGGGACGCGGAGTGAGGTTCACTGCTTCGCCGGGAGTGGCCTGGAGCATGGGCAGAGGAAGGACCGCTCTGGACTTTTATTTTTATTTTATTTTGTTTTTTTGCGCTCTGGACTTTTGAAGTGCACAGCCAGTTCCTTGCCTCAGCTGGCTGACCTTAGGCAAGGAAAGAACCTCGCTGGGCCTCAGCTGATTTAAACTGAACCTCAACTTTAAAATGAGGGCACGGGGGGCCTAATGGAGTATGGATTCTTTCTTTCTTTCTTTCTTTTTTTTTTTTCACAGCAGCAGAACGTTTTTGGAGCTTTCTTTTCTTTTGAGAGTCTCACTCTGTTGCCCTGGGTATAGTGCCATAGCGTCGTAGCTCACAGCAACCTCAAACTCTTGGGCTCAAATGATCCTCTTTCCTTGGCCTCCCAGGTAGATGGGACTACAGGCACCCACCACAACGCAGGGCTAGTTTTTTTTGTTTTTGTTTTTTTAGTAGAGTTTTTTTTTTTTTAGAGTCTCACTTTATCGCCCTGGATAGAGTTCCGTGGCATCATGGCTCACAGCAGCCTCCAACTCCTGGGCTTAGGCGATTCTCCTGCCTCAGCCTCCTGAGTAGCTGGGACTACAGGCGCCTGCCACAACACCCAGCTAGAGACAATCTCATTCTTACTCTGGCTGGTCTCAAACTGGCGATCCACTGCCTTGGCTGCCCAGAGTGCTAGGATTACAGGTGTGAACCACCAGCCCAGCCAGGAGTCTTTCATATTAGTTACCTCGCTTTGGCAGGAGGGCTAAGTGACCTGGTTAAAGAGCTTGGCCTGCTAGCCTAAGTTTACCCATCTGTCCACTGGGTGACCATTGTGGAGTCCTGGAATCCAGCACCCAAAAGTGCTCACTGTACAGGGTATTTGCCTCACAATGATCACACTCTACTTATAGGGACATGGTGCCACAGGTCCAATCTAACATTGTCCTCATTGCTGTGGGATGTTGGAACTCTGTCCCTCATTCAACCATGGCTCGGTGGAGAAATTGGGATGACCTCAGACTGGAACTTTCACTTCCTGCAGCCCTAGTTTTCCCATCTGGAACATGAGGTGAGCCATCAACACGCTGCTTAATAACTATGTCATGCTATTAGTTATGATTTATTAGCAGAGCAGGGACTTTTCTCTCCTAATTGTGACCTCCTGACCTCCAGCAGGTTTCCTGTCCATCTTCAGCATTGGTTTTCCCTATCTGGAAGATGGAACTGTGCACACCAACTAGAACTAACTTCTTTTTTTTTGAGACAGTGCCTCAATCTGTCGCCCTTGGTAAGAGTGCCATGACATCACAGCTCACAGCAACCTCCAACTCCTGGGTTTAAGCGATTCTCCTGCCTCCACCTCCCAAGTAGCTAGGACTACAGGTGCCCGCCACAACATCTGACTATTTTTTGGTTGCAGCGGTCATTGTTGTTTGGTGGGCCCAGGCTGGATTTCAACCTGCCAGTTTGGATGTTTGTGGCTGGCGCCTTAGTCACTTGAGCCACAGGCGCCTAGCCTAGAACTAACTTCTGCTGTTCTGATAACTCTTTCTCCTCATGGCCATGATGGCAGTGATGGGTGGGTCCTTAAAGGGTCCAAGAGATAGGTCCATTGTCCCTGCACCCTGAAACACTCAGGCAGCCACATTTTGCCCATCAAAAGAATTTTTACTAAAAGGATCCATCTGGGGATGATGGATAAATTCTGGGAGGGGGTAGAAGAGTTTGTGTGGGAGTTGGGGTGTGGTGACAGCTATTCGAGGCTCTCTTTACAGGAATGCCTGGCTGTTGGTCTCCTCTCCTACCCACCAGCCTGAAACTACCAAAGCCAGGACTAAAGACACCTGGAGATGTACCTCCTGCCTCTAAAAAAAAAGCCCCAGGCTTTTTTTCCTAGGGCAGGGCCAGCTGGGTGTGTAAACAGAGTTCTGGGGAGCCCCACAGCCCCCTCAGTGCTGCTTCTTATGGTGAGCTGGAAGACTGGGGGGTGGTGGCTGCAGGAAGAAGGCAGGTGACCGTAGGCAGCGGTAGGCCAGCAGGTGGGGGCCCAGGGCATATAGCAGGTTGCAGACGAAGAAGCAAATCCAGGTGTCCTCAGGCACACGGTAGGTAAAGGGAGTGCGCAGGTGCATGGAAGCACCCATGTGTGAGAACTGTCCCTGGTAACCAAACAGGAAAGATGCATGTCAGGGCCAGGAGAGGACTGAAGTTCCAGAATCACCAACATTACCCCTGGAATCTTCCAGATGGCAGTTAGGCACCATCTTCATTTCACTGGCTTTTCTGACCAACCTATCTCCCCTCTCCTATCTATCTGTCTCTAAATATTCCTGTTTCCTCATGTCTTCTCTATCCCTCTCTGTCCTTATCTACCTGCTTGTCAGCCTCTTCCCCAGCTACCTAACCTGAAGATGCATCTTCACCTATCTTCTAAGTCTGGCACCCCATCTCTCTGACCTAGGTCTAGCTTCTCTTCCCAGTCTTCCCCACTCCAAAGCTCTTTACATAAATCCTGTAAATTCTCCCCCATAGATTGGCTTCTTGGTCCCTACTGTCCTGGCCTGGGCCCAGGCTTTAATATTTCCCATCAGGAACCGATCTCTGACCAGGCCCTCCACTGCTCACACACGTGCCATGGCTCCTCATTACCCTCAGCACAAACCTCCAATATGAGAGTTCAAAAATTTCACTATCTAGCTGCCAATTTCTCTTATCTCTGCCTTTACCCATCTTATCACCCTACAAAATAAATCACTGTCCTTCTCCGTGTCTTTCCTTACACTGCTCTTGTGCTTGGAATGTCCTTCCCTGCTTGGAGAATTCATCTTTATACATCAAAACCCAGCTCCTATGCCCCTGCCTCTAGGAAATTTTTCCCCTCTGGAATCCCTCTGGAATCCTGTCCTTATCTGAGAATCATATCTGTGGTACCCTTCTAATTCTGACCCCAAATTCTGTGTCTGGCTTGGCTTCCCCCAAACTAGGGAACCCCAGAGTATTTGGCCTGAGGCTGAGGCCTCTTGGGGGCCATCATTGCACTGCCCAGGGAAAGCACAAAAGCAATTGATGAGTGGGCAATAACTACATGCCTGTTCACCCACTCACCTCCCACCTCCCACCTCACCTGGCCAATGGCTCCAGCAAACACCAAGGCCCAGTCAGGCAGCCAGGAGCAACCAGGAAAGGTGAGGGCATAGGTGGCCAGGGCATAGAAAGGAAGAGCGTAGAACATATACATCAACATCTGTAGGAAGAGTGGGGGGAACACAGTCTATGAAATGAGTGTCTACCCCAGCTGGGTCTCCTGAGACCCCAGCGGTGGGGACCCCAAGGGAGGGTCTGGGCAGCTTCAGGTCCCACCCAGGATCTCTGTAAAGTTATCCTCTACTTTCCTTGGAGATCCCTGCCCCCCACCATACATATATACGCACACACTGAGCTCACCCACCTTTTCCCAAAAGTGGTATATGGCTCTGGCCTAGCCAGTAAGAACTTTCTAGCTCCTTGGCCATAATGATCAGTAAGAGAATCATGTGATTCAGGCCGGGTCAGTCTACGTCTGCTTGAGATTTGTGCTTAAGGTCTGGGGCAGTAAGGGCTCCCATTCCTCTGGGGTGGCTGAGTAGGATGAATGGGAGCCTGGCGCTGCCTTAGGCTGTCTTCCACCCCACAAATAGATTGCCTAAGAGTGGAGCCAGAAAAAAAAAGCAGAGCCCAGAGACAGAACTCTCACTGAACTGCTGAATTCAACCATACCCTAAGACAATATATTTGTTCTTTTTTTTTTTTTGACAAAGTCTCACTATGTCACCCTGAGTAGAGTGCCGTGGTGTCACAGCTTACAGCAAACTCAAATTCTTGGGCTTAAGCGATGCTTTTGCCTCAGCCTCCCACTGGGACTACAGGTGCCCACTATAACGCCCAGCTATTTTTTGGTTGTAATTGTCATTGTTGTTTGGCAGGCCTGGGCTGGATTTGAACCCGCCAGTTCCAGTGCATGTGGCTGGCACCCTAACCACTTAGCTACAGGCGCCAAGCCATATATTTGTATTTTTTGATTGGATGATATATTCCATTTGTGCTTCTGGCACTTCACTCCTACCTACAAGCAGGAGTGTGGCCCTTTCTTCCTATCTGCCTTCTTACCTGCACCTTTGGATAGGCTACAGGGTCCCGTAGGTATGGTTCGTACTGGTAGATGTAGACAAAGCAGGCATCCATGGGGCATTCAAGTACCACCTGGGCAGAAAGACAAACCAACAACTCACCTTAGACATCTCTCTTTCAGGAAGCCTCCCCCACCCTCCTGGGCAGGGACAAAACCCCTCGCTCTGGCCTCTCTCAGCCCTGGTTCTTGCCCTCTCATTGGGGAGAAGCTCATTAGGAATGAGGCTTTCTTATGGAACACTTGGGTCAGACTCGATGAAGAACTTCCTTGGGTGATTAGACAGAAGGGCAGTGGTTCTTCTGCATGTGCAGAAGAGATGAGTCAGGGAAGGGAGAGTGGGAGTGGGGAGGGGGAGGCTCACCAGTCCCCGGAATAGGGTGAAGAAGCTAGCAAGGATGAGGTATATGACAAGGGCCAGGTCCACTGGGCGCTTCAGAAGGCCCTTTCTTTGCTCTTCCTGTACCTGCCCCAAGGGAGAGAGAGACAGCACAAGAGACAGAGACAGTGTGAGAAGGCTGGTATCTAACAGGCACTCAATAAAGGCTTCTCCTGGCTCGGCACCTGTGGCTCAATGGGCTTAGGCACCAGCCATGTACACCTGAGCTGGCGGGTTCAAATCCAGCCCGGGCCCGCCAAACAACAATGGTGGCTGAAACCAAAAAATGGCCAGGCGTTCTAGCGGGCGCCTGTAGTCCCAGCTACTTGGGAGGCAGAGGCAGGGGACTTGCTTGAGCCCAGGAATTGGAGGTTGCTATGAGCTGTGATGCCACAGCACTCTATCCAGGGTGACAGCTTGAGGCTCTGTCTCAAAAACAAAAAAAAAAATTAAAGGCTTCTCCTTTCTTTCCTCATGACCAACGAGACAAATTCTTTGACCAAATGGGGGACATTCAGGCATGCAGAGACAAGGCTTATCTGGGGACACTCACCATGTTAGGGGTACAGCAGGTTGGTACCTGGGACTGCTTGAAGACCTTCATGGCTGCCCAGCATGGAACGAGCATGTAGGGGATGGTGAGGAAGAAAGCAGGTCTGATCTCTGAGCTGTATTTACCTGCCATGGTGGAGGACAGAAGGCATCACTCAGCAAGGTTCTCCCTGGCCTCACTGGACCCATTAATTAGCTGAACCATGCCAGAGCCCTGGCAGAATATTTTTTTTTTTTGTAGGCAAGAGCTGCTTACAGTCTGAGTTTATTGAAATATTGCTCTCTGAACACATGTACATTCAGGCTTATTGAATATATCCTCTTCCCTGGCAGAATATCTTAATTCACAAATACCATCCTTGCTCAAGCTCTAACACCTTCCATGGCTCCCAGTGCCTACAAGGTGATGTCCATAATCCTCAGCCTGGCCTGACTTGATTTGCCCTCTGAATATAGATCCTACACTTTAGGTATATCCTGTGGATACAGCTTGCGTGTTTCCTCTGCTGGCTTTGCTACTCCACTAACATCCTATATTGACTTTTCTGCTCTATTTCCCAAGACCTACCATGTTCTTACTCTTCTCCCCAAGAACAACTCTAAAATTCCCTGTTAAAAGCATTCTGGGCCAAACCTCTGGGGTTGGAGACCAGTAGCTCGGGAAGGAAGCAGAATTTGGGAATAGAGAGGGGTAAGCTGCTGACTGAGGCTATGGAGAGGCCTAGGGAGAGGAGGAGACTCTGCAAACTTTGAGTAAGTGATGGAGGCCTCAACATGGGGGGCAGGGAGCTTCCAAGTGCAGGAAACTAACACAGCCCAAGGCACACAGGATTCCCTAAAAGCTGAGTCCTTACCAAGAATGTTTCCCGGGAGGAACACCAGCATGCTCATGGCAAAGGATCCCAGCCAGTAGAGTCCAAGGTTCCGGTATCTCTTCCTGGACAGGGTATGGAGGGGTGACCAGCAGGTAACAACCCCCAGGCTCAGGGCCCAGGGACCACCCTGGGTTCCCAGATCCAGGTCCCTCTCAGTTTTGCCCAGGATGGAAAGGACAACAGGCAGTTGAACAGAGGAGAATGAACAGTCAGTCCCTCTGTCTAGATACTCTGTCTAAGTGGCTGCCCAGGCACAGGGTAGATACAAACGATGACTGGCCACCACCACACACACTTTATGATGTTCCCTAGAAACTTCTCCCAGCCTCCCCTGGCTAGAGCCCTAGAACATGCCCTCTTGATTTTTCCTATAGACAGCTCTGGCTTTACCCTGGCCCAGAACCCCACCTGAGGACTTGACTTCTCTCCCAGGGTCAGGTGCCACCCTGCTCATTCATCACCTGCACCTTCTATGGATGGCGCCAGCCATGGCCAGATAGAGGAGGTAGTGAATAGTCCCATCCCAGTAGCAGATGAAAACTCCGTGAGCTGTGCGCAGGTATGGCTCACCCTGTGGGGGCAGGTGTGATGCTCTGGCAGACAATAGGGAAAGGGACACCCAGGGCCACCCCCCCACCACGTACCTCCCTGGTGTAGAACTCCATGAAGCCCACCACATAGCCATCTTCCTGAAGAGCAATGATGAGGTCCACTACAGAGGTGAAGGCAAAGACAGCGAAGACTACAAGGAGAGGGTAGGATAGGTGGGGATCTGGCATGCACGGGGCTAAGGCCAAGAGTAGGTGGGTTTTAGACATAGTGGGCTCAAGGCCAAGTATAAAGTGGAGCTTGAAGTTGATTCCAGGCAAGGGCTTGGCGCCTGTGGCTCAACAGGCTAAGGCGCCAGCCACATACACCTGAGCTGGCAGGTTCGAATCCAGCCCGGGCCCACCAAACAACAATGACGGCTGCAACCAAAAAATGGCCAGGAGTTGTGGCGGGCGCCTGTAGTCCCAGCTACTTGGGAGGCAGAGGCAGGAGACTCGCTTGAGCCCAGGAATTGGAGGTTGCTGTGAGCTGTGATGCCACAGCACTCTATCCAGGGTGACAGCTTGAGGCTCTGTCTCAAAAAGAAAAGAAAAGAGCCTATGGTTTTCTTCTAACTATTTTAGTCCCAAGGAGACATATGTCCCATTAAGGATATACAAATTGTGTTACCAAGTTACTCAGGATAGTTTCTCTGGGTAATAGGCCACAAATGAATAATATTTAATTCATTTAGTTTCATTTTACTTTAAATTTTCAAAGATTGCTTTTTAAGAATTTATGATAATTTTATAATGTAATGTATCTACATGGTTCCAAAGTTACATCTTTATAAGGTGTATTCTGAAAAGTCATTTTCTATTTTTGCCCCTACACCCGTATTTCCTCCTTTTCCCTGTAGGAAGTCATTTTAAATATTATTTTGTTTGTAAAATAATAATAAACATACGTGTGTGTATATATAGTGTGTAAACGTGTACTCATCTTTCTTAGATAAATGATAGCATAGTATACATCATTTTTTCAACTCAGTAATATATCCTGCAGTATATAAAGATATTTCTTTTTTTTTTTTTTTGAGGCAGAGCCTCAAGCTGTCACCCTGGATAGAGTGCTGTGGCATCACAGCTCACAGCAAC
Organism: Perodicticus potto; assembly: GCA_963574655.1. Taxonomy (NCBI): domain Eukaryota; kingdom Metazoa; phylum Chordata; class Mammalia; order Primates; family Lorisidae; genus Perodicticus; species Perodicticus potto. The sequence continues at coordinate 62 of CAUYRH010039963.1, read as the reverse complement.
CTCCAATTCCTGGGCTCAAGCGAGTCTCCTGCCTCCGCCTCCCAAGTAGCTGGGACTACAGG
>CAUYRH010039962.1:0-15402 GCA_963574655.1 Perodicticus potto | reverse complement strand
CACCCACCCACACGCCCCGCCCCCCCCCCCAACAAACTATCGCGTTTTTTTATAAATTTTGTTATTAAATTTATTCTTGGTCGGGTGCATTATAAATATATTTTTTTTTTTTTTTTTTTTTTTTTTTTTTTTGCAGTTTTTAGCTGTGGCTGGGTTTGAACCCACCACCTCCGGCATATGGGGCCGGCGCCCTACCTCTGTGAGCCACAGGCGTCGCCCTGTTCAAGATAGTTTGACATCAGCCCCTAACTCTTATTTCTTCCCTTCAATTTCCATCTAAAGCTCTCCTATTATGGAAAACTCCTGGATTCTAGAATAACAACATGCATTACCTCAGTCTAAGATTGACCTCTAAAGAGCCTCTAATACATATCAACATTTCTGCCAAATTCCAGGACATGGGGGTGTGGGGCTCGTCACTTGGGTGTTGCTGTAAAGCTCACAAAGACATGTTCTCGACACTACGGGCATGGTGGATAAAGCTAAGTATTTAAATTGCTATAAAAAAATCAAAGAAGGAACAGTGAAATTGCATCTCCCATAGGATCATGACCATTAGTGCTCCGAGCAAACCAGGGCTGGGCATGCTACAACTCCCCTGGACTCTGGCACACGGTGCAATATTTCTACAAATATTTTGGTATGAAAGCAGACATTTTAGGAGAGACAATGAGCCTCGGGGATTTTGCAGAGGAGCATCTGCTTTTCAGGGGAGCATTTGGCCCTGTAAAATGATTTCTGTGCACTTGATCTTCCAGAGTCTCATACTGAAGTCATAAACCTGTGTTTCTGTCATCAATCTGCTGTTGTAAAAATTATTTTGATGTCAAACACAGGATTATAATTTTCCTAGAATCCTCCTCAAGTCTTGAATATTTTAATGCTGGCTATAAAAAGAAAGCCCAGCCCCTGATGGAGTAATGGAATACTGCTTTACCTAGTTCCGAACATTCTGTGCACACATTGCTTGTGCTGTCTTGTGGTGACCTGGTAAGTCATCGTATTTCATCTCATCTTTTCCACCAATCCAGGTGGGTGGCTGGAGCTCTTCCGGGGAGGTACTGTGTCTCCACTGCCTAGTCCCAGGGAAGCTCTGAGCATGGTGGACTGTGAACCCCCTACTTTTCATCCAGCTAACCATGCTATCTGTCCTGACCCAAAACCGTTCTACCAACAGCTTTATCCTTTGTCATCTACTATGTTTGAAAATCCTACAGCCACAGGGACTTCATCTCAAAATGTTCTTGTAAAGCAATTCCATTTTGCTGAAATTCCCCACTCAACTCTTAAAGCTGTGCATATCTGGGGAATTAGGAACGTAAGCTCTGGAATCTGCCAAACCTGGGGTCAGGTTCTGGTTCTACCAATTTACCAGTGTCATGACCCTGGTAAAGCTACTTTTTTGCTAAGCCTAACTTTCGTCAGTGGGAACAGTTTGTACCTCACAGAGCTTTAAACTGCACTTTGCAGTCTCTCAGAGTATCTCAGCTACTTTTACTATCATCACTTGATGCCTTCAACTCTTGAGAGGAGGGTGAATGACAGCTGAGGTAGGGCTCCTATTCCTCATCTGACTTGCACTCTAGCAGCCCTTTGCTGGGGGGGGGCAACATAGGTATCACGAGCCCCTCTTTACAGTGTGGGTAAACTGAGACCTACAAAGATGATGCAACTAGCCAGGGTCACACACTGGTTCTAATCTCTGCTCTGCCAGAGTGGTTCTGCTCTTTCTAACTAACCAATCCACATAAGATTTGGCTTGGCAAAAGGATTCTCAGCTTGGAAGAGTCTGAGAACCACCAGTCCATGCTACTCGGGGTGCGGTGTCCAGAGCAGCAGGGTAGGCAGCACCTGAAGTTCCTTAGAAATATACATTCTTGGGGCCTAGGTCCTAACCCAGACCTTCTCTTACCTGGAGGCCACTCTTCAAGGTCCTGTGCAGCATGGCACCTCCAGCCGCCCCATGCCCACTCTGCCTCAGCCCCCTCCACAGGCCACTGTCTGATGCACGCTCTCTCTTTACTTGGCAAACATTTGTGCCTTTTCATTTGTCCTTCAGGTTTCAGGTTGCCTGGCTTCCCCACCACGCCCCAAGTCAGTTTCCCCTCATACAGCCACTTGTTTGAGACTAGTTAGAGGCTAAGGTCGCTGGGGGCAGGGCCTGGGCCTGTCACTGTGGGACTTGGAGCTTTGGCTGGGTGTGCAGAAGGTGCTCAGCGAGTGCTGAGGCTGGCAGTAAGCAACAAAGCCAGGTATGTTGGGAACAGGTTGCTAGAATCACCTTGAGTACAATTAAGGTATCTTCCGAATTAGTAATAATTTCCTCAGACTCTGCTCTAGTAACCTGAGGAGCGCCTGACAACAGTGGGGGAAAATCATACAGGAAAAGCCAGGATTACTGGGGTTGAGGCCCTGGTGTAGGTGCTCAGCAGCAGGACGGCCAGTATGGAGTAAGATTCCTCCTCTGTAAAACTGGGCCCAGGAGCCTTGTCCAGTGCTAGAGAGGTAGAAGGGCTGTAGCCAGGCCTGGAACTGCGTGGGCAGAAGCCAGGCCCACCTGCCCACAGTCCCTGGGATAAGGAGCACTCACCTTGAGCACGATTTCATTGATGGTAGCAGCGTCTGATTCAAAGTAGAGGTGTTTATAGTCGTGATTGCTTAGATATGTGAGTTTAAATATTGCGTGACCTGCAGAGAGAGAGAAGGCCATGCTGAGGGTGTTCTGGTGAGTCACCTGTGGGGAGGGCCTCCCCTCATCATTCTAATTTAAGCGAGACCAAGGGGAGGCTGCGCAGCCCCCACTTAGCCCAGGAGTGGTCTGTTTTCTCATCATAGGCTGGGCATAAAATGGACAGTAAAAAGAGGAAGATCAAATGCCTAGTTATGTCCCATTCCCCTCTGAGTGTATTCAAGGGGGCGCCACATTAGGCAGGCTTTATGGAACTTTTATATGACAATTACATGAAAAAGAAGAGGTTTTTGGTTTGTTTGTTTTGAGACAGGGTCTCATTCTGTTGCCTAGGCTGGAGTATAGTGACATCAGCCTAGCTCATAGCAATTTCAAACTCCTGGGCGTAAGTGTTCCTCCTGCCTTAGGCTTCTGAGTAGTTGGGACTACAGGTGTGTGCAATAACACCCAGCTAGTTTTTCTATTTTTTTTGTAGAGATGGGGTCTCACATGTGATCCTCCCACTTCAGCCTCCCAGAGTGCTGGTTGCCACCACACCTAGCCAGAAAAGGTGGTATTTTTAAGGGAGAAGGTCAATTAACCCCACATTATTACCCTAAAAATAAAATAACTTGTGCTTAAAGTCAATTAAGTGGGCAACAGGAAGAAGGGTCAACAGCAACAGGACTACAGAGGCTTCCCCCATAGCCCCGGTTTCTGCTGTAAATGGGGGAGTCCTGCCTGGAGAGGTGGAATCCTGGTCTTGTAGCCTTGCTTGGAAGCTGTTCCCAAAGACCTCTGGTCATTTTTACCCTGGAAGAACTGGTGTGGGGGACCACAAAAAGCTGGCATTTCACAAAGCAAACTGACCTTGGGGGTCAGACTTTCTGAATGCCAATATGACCTTGGTCCACATTCTTCCATACACCTTCCTATACCTTCAAAATGACCTGTCATTTCTGGGACTGCTTCCTGTTCTAGCCTCATCTCACTCCACTGCCCCCCACTCACACCTGCCCACCTTGCACTGGCCCTTCCCTGTCCCTGAGATGTTCTCTCCAAGTGACTTGCGTGGAAAAGGCATGCTGATCCCTGGTGCCTCAGCGCAACTGGAACCTTCCTGGGCAAGATTTCATATTCTAGGCGCCCTGTGTACGTGCGTGGGTCCACCCACCCCACCAAGGAACTCTGCTTCTTGTTTTCTCACACCTGCAGCCGTGCCTGTCCTTTGGCCAGACATGTCAAATTCTGTCTGCTAAGACACAGATGCCAGCCTGTCTGAACTGGCCTAAGAAGTGAGCCCCCATGATGAGGGGCGCTGGGACTCAGCCTATCGGCACATGCTGTCTTTGGGTTCTGGGAGACCCCTGTGACATTCTTCTTTCTCCTTAAGCTACTGCAGTTGGTTTTCATTACTGGCAAGCAAAGGACGCAGGTAGTCGGTGCTCAGTCAACCTGCCTAGACCAAGGAGAAGCTAGTGACATTGCTAACATAAAGGCCTCCTGAGAACAGCCCAGAAATGACCTTTCCCAGTCTGTTTCCACAGACCTTAATGCTAAGATTAAAATTCCGATTCGCTTCCTGTTAGGCGTTCTTGTCCATTGTCCCTTTAATTGCAGTAGCGGCTGGTCATACTTAATTAATACTATATCACCCATATTACTGTAAGTTCACCTCTTTCCCGGAGAAATCTTCTTTGTGACTTTATTTACAGTAGCTCATTTTTCAGATCTCCAAAAATAAACTGATATATGTTGTACATTTATGGCCAGAAAAGTCGAGCCACTGGTATTTTATCCTGGAAATATCATTATGATATACCAATTATAACTATAAATCCTAAGTTGAAAAAAATTAGCTAATCATTTCTGAAAAACCTCACTTTAAGTCACTTGACAAATTTAGCTTGATTCTAAATTGTGGTACTGAAGTCTTAGAATTCTTGCCTGGAAGCTAATCACTGTTAACACGAATTATTTGTTTCTGATGAAGAAGTGACTCCGACATGAACAGATGCCTCTCTGTGTAAGTATGTATGTGGGAATGAGTGGCTTCACGCTCGCAGGATCCGTCCCAGAACATGAGAATATGTGGGAGTGTGTGGCTTCACGCTCACAGGATCCCTCCTGGAACGTGAGAATCCTGCTGTGACATCACTGTGTGGAGGAACCATGCAGGTATCTTTGTTGGCCATGCTGTGACCAAGCCATCTATGAAAGATACAGGGCTGTGAAGGACAGGGACACCTGTTCCAGGAGGCTTTACTGCTGACACCTGGCCATGACAGACACAGATTCCAGGGCCTGGGGCTAGAAAGGACCAGAAGGTCTTAGGGAGGCCTGCAGACCTGAACCTTCGGGGTTCACTGACCGCTTTGATAAGTGTCTCCTGGACCGTCCACACCACCTGCTCCTGCTTGTCACTGACAAAACTAAACTCGAGATGCTAGAGCACAGTTCACCTGAGCAACTGAGATGCCACTAAAAAGATTTCCTGCACTTTGGGTAGAGCCCACATGGTTCGTGCGACATGCAGCTTCCATGGGCCTAGAAGCCTCAGGAAGGGGGCCTGGTGGCTAATCTTCACACAGTCACGTGGAAAAACAAGAGAGCTCATCCCAAGCCGAGTCCGCTGAAAGGCTGAATATTTGGGCCAGGTGACCCCAACACCTCACACTCTGCATTTTGTATTTTCCTGTGCTTGGGGGCGATGTGTGTCCCTTGCCTGTCCCTAGTGCTCATTCCAGTGTTCACTGAGGGAAAAGTGAAGACGATGGGATGAGGAAGAGTGGTACTATGCCCCGTCTCTCCCAGGCCTCTGATTTTCCTTTCCAGAGAAAGCATTCACACCACTGCGAGAAGGAAACACGGAGTGGAAAGTAGAGAGCATGCTTAGGAGTACCTGAGTGCTTGTTACGTGAGCTACAGAGTACAGATGTAGTAACTCGGCGGAGCAAGGAGGTCACTCACTGCAGAGAACCCTCTCCTTGCTCTCTAGGAGAAATTGTGAGCAAGAGCCCTGGGGTACAAGCCCAGGTTAAAATCAGGAGCCACGTTTCCACTCCTGCTAGACCCCAGGACATGGGTTCAACTCACTCAGAGCCAGTTTTTGCTCTGAGTTTCCCCCTCGCTCCAGGATCCCTGTTTTGCTGGGTAGCCAGAAGGGCCATTTAGTCAGCTCAGGCTCTGCCAGGAGCACAGCTTAGTTATGATGAACGTTCAGAGAAGGTCAACGCCGGGGGCTGCTGGGGAGACACCGAGGCAGAGGCAGCTGGCCTCGGGAAGGACATCAGGGACTATTTCTTGGAGAGGCTGACACCTGAGTCCTCTTAGAGGAGGACAGTAGTTAGCTGTGTAAAGGTGGGGTGGAGAAAGGCGGAAGGGAGGAAGCTGTACAGGGCATGGATATGGCACAAACAAACAAACAAGGTGGGGAGGCATGATGTGGGACGGGGTAGGTAACAAAGGGCTGGGCATCCTGGATTCATCGGCTGATGGAGGCCGCTAGTGGGTTTTAAAAGCAGGGCAGAGACGGCACGGCACCTGTAGCACAGTGGTTATGGCATCGGCCACATGCACCGAGGCTGGTGGGTTCAAACCCGGCCCAGGCCAGCTAAACAGTAGTGACAACTGCAACAAAAAATAGCTGGGTGTTGTGGCGGGCACCTGTAGTCCCAGCTACTTAGGAGGCTGAGGCAAGAGAATCATTTAAGCCCAAGAGTTTGAGGTTGCTATGAGCTGTGATAGCACAGCACTCTACTGAGGGTGACAAAGTGAGACTCTGTCTCAAAAAAAAAAAAGAAAAGAAAAGAAAAGAAAAAAAATCAGAGCAGTGAAACAAATAGACAAATTATGTTTAAGGGCTTCCCCCTAGCTCCCCGGTAACCAGCTGCTAGTTAGCCAGGCAGGAACAAATGTGGTTTTGAACTGGACTGGTACAGAGGGGATGATGCAAAAGGGATTCAGTTGAGAACCAGAGAGAAGACTACGCTAGTGGGCTTGGGTACTCTTTCACAAGAGAATAACAGCTAATAATGAGAATTCACACTTGCATAATCTCACTCAGTCAAAAACCTGCATATTCAAGTGTAACAAGTTCATTGACCTCCTGCTGGAAACGAATCTGTCAATAAACATGAATAATTTACATAAGTGGTAAAATTTCACCCGGGGTGTTTGGGAAGAAGGGATCATCTGCACTTCAATACTGATGGAACGGAGTAAGTCAAGTCTGTTATCTGTGTCTTATCAGCCTGAAGAATCTCAAGGTTTACCTCAGGTAAAAGAAGAGAGGGTCAAAACGACCTTCTCAGCTGCTTTCTACCAGGGACTCTGTCCTGGTGCATTAGAGGGGTCAGATGTGGACAGGTTACCTGAGAGAACCCCAAGACCACCAGCAGGGAAGGCAGTAAGCCACAGGAGCGGACTGCCTTTATAAAAACGTCAGCTCAGAAAAAATGATCTATCAGTGTGATCTGAAAGAAAATGCAAAGTCTAATATTCCAATTAGTTCAAATTATTTCGCTTGGATCATTAAATTTTGTTTTGAAATTAAGGCATGACAGAAGCCTGAGATGCAGAGGGGAAAAGCATGAGCCTTGGCTGGGCGCTTGTTGCTCAGTGGTTAGGGCACTGGCCACATTCTCCATGGCTAGTGGGTCCGAACCTGGGCCTGCTAAACAACAACCACCACCACCACAACAACAGCCGGGCATTGTGGCAGGCGCCTATAGTCCCATCTACTAGGGAGGCTGAGGCAAGAGAATTGCTTGAGCCCAAGAGTTTGAGGTTGCTGAGAGCTATGACACCATGGCACTCTACCAAGGGCAGCAAAATGAGACTCTGTCTCAATAAAAAAAAAGAAAAGCATGAGCCTTGAAATTAGGCCTAGTATGAAACTTCAGCTCTGTCACATTCCAGCTGTGGGAGATGGGCATTGGCCTCCCAGGAGCTGGGGCTTGCCCAGTTGTTGAGAGAGGGAACAGAATCTGTCAGGCATCTCTTCACATCACCTGTAACCTTGCACAGAGGAGGGCTCTATGGGTGGAGGTGATACTTCTTCTTTTTTTTTCTTTTTGTAGAGATAAGAGTCTCAGTTTATTGCCCTCAGTAGAATGCCATGGCATCACACAGCTCACAGCAACCTCCAACTCCTGAGCTTAGGCGATTCTCTTGCCTCAGCCTCCTGAGTAGCTGGGACCACAGGAGTCCACCACAACTCCCAGCTATTTTTTGTTGCAGTTTGGCCGGGGCCAGGTTTGAACCTGCCACCCTCGGTATGGGGCCGGCGCCCTACTCACTGAGCCACAGGCGCCGCCCTTCTTACAACTGTGATGGAGTTGATATTTGAAGATGAATTGCTCATTATTTTGCAATTTTTTTTTGTTTATTAAATCATAAACACATAGATCGTGTATACATTAATGCATTTATGGGGTACAATGTGCTGATTTCATACAGAATTAGGAACACTTATATCACACTGGTTAATATATACCTCATCTCATTTACTTAGTTATTGTGGTAAGACATTTATACTCTATGAAAATTTTGTTTTTAAGTGGGCCTTCTTTGAGCAGACTTGCTTTCCCAGTGCTACAGGAATAAAATGTGATATAGCGGGCTAAAAATCTGGCCCTGAGGACTAGTCACATCTTCAGGGTAGACACTGAAACTGTATTCCTGCTTCTGAATACTGAAATGGAAATCTGGATATGTAAACATGTATTTATACGCACGTATTTTTTTTCAAAGTAAAACAGAGAAGGTGGACCATCATATCAAGTAGAAACTAATTAGCCGCACAAACATCGGCAGTGGACACGCTGAGCTTTGTGCTACAATCTACCCCATTCAGCCTGCTTGCTGGCCCTGCCGGTGGCTGGCAAGGACTGGTCAGAGCTGGGCTTCCAAATCAAGCCAAATTGGTACTGAGGACATTGATACTTTGTGATGTTTGTTTTTATAATCTTGTGATACTTTACTTAGAAGAATGTTCTCCAAATCCATCCCGGTTGTTCTAAAGGGTGCAAAATCTCCATCTTTTTAATGGTTGAATAGTATTCCATGATATACACTTACCACAGTTTATTCATGTGTTGATGGGCACTCGGGTTGTTTCTACATCTTTGTGATTGTGACCTGAACTGCTGCAAATACTTGAGTGCAAATATTCATAGTAAGAAACGTAGGGTTTCTGTGGTAAAATGTCTTTTTTTCATTTGGGTAAATGGCAGGTAGTGGGCATTTGGTCAAAGGTCAAATGGTAGGTCTACTTTTAGTTCTTTGAGGAATCTCAATACTTCTTTCCATAGAGGCTGTACTGTCCCGCCAACAGCCAACAGCGTTCTCCTCTCTCCACACAGATACCAAGCTTTTTTTTTTTTTTCTTAAGTTAACATTTTACCATAGCTCTTTCCTCACTGCAACTTGGTCTCCATAACTATCTTTTTCAAGAGATAACTATCTTTTTGTTCCACCAAGTAGATTTGTGCTGCTGTCACTTTGTTGGGTTACTTATAACATTGTTAATATTATGAATAATAATGACATGAAGAACATCTTGATGGATCTTGATTCTGTCTCAATTCCTTTACATTAGGCATGGGTACTTTTTAAAACTTGGGTTTCCAAAGTTTGATCTTTTCTGGTCCCTCTTTTTTTTTTTTTTTTTTAATTTAAGATTATTTATTATACTAAAGAACAAATTTTACTTTTCATTTTTCCAAATCACTAAAATGGCACACCCCACAGTAATTTAGCACACAATATAAAATGACATATGCAGTCAATAATCCTCCAAATAGTTAAGTCTCACAAAGGATTTCCTCCCAAAAGGATATCTTTAAATGACCTTTATAAAGTTATCAACAAAAGGAGCTACCTCAGAAAAATCTTAGTGTAAAGATATCTCAAATTCCTAGAACATGGGAACGTTTTATAAGGGAAGGCCTTGATTTGCCTCTCTATACCTGAGCTACATCAAAGTCAAGGGAACAGAAAATTCTCATTGGATTTCCTGAGGGAAACTGGTGGGAACACGCATTTTCTTAGGTCTCTGGTCTCTAGACTGAGACACCCCACCCCACCCCCGGTGGGGTCTCCACTGTGAGCTGCAGTTCTGAGCTGCCTGCCAGGAGCTTTAGTTTGGTTCAGCCGCCTAAAGGTGGTACTGCGTCCCGAGCACCCCACACGCAGCAGAGGCCTGGGGAACTGCAGGGAGCTCTCCAGCCTCCTGAACATGGCCTGCATCTGACCTACTTACACTTCTGCCCACGTCTCTCAAACTCACACACTCTCTTTCTTTGGTTCCTTCCTTTAAACATAATTAAGTCTCTAATTATAAGAACTCCCAGGGCAATGTGGTTTCCCTCCTTCCTCTAATTTATTGAAAACATTCTTGCCAAGGTCACTATGCCCTCGATGTTGAGGGATCCGGTAGAGACTTCTTGGTCGTATTTGATACCACGACTTCAAGTCCTCTCTGCCCCAGGTTTCTTCAGGCCACTGCTCAGTCAGCCTGTTCCTCATCTTTCCCTTGTGATCTTCTTGACAATGGTCCACTGCGGTGTTCTATCCTCGATCCTCAACTCTTCTAATTCTACTTTTCTCCTGTGTCAGGTTTGCCCTTAGGTTTTAATCACTACACAGACTTAATCACTGTACATATGCATTGATGATCTGAAGCAGCTATTTGGCCTAGACCTTTCTCCAGGGTTTCAGAGCCAACCAGCGGGTACAAGTGCCATCTTCACATGGTCCCCAGTGTGACATGCCCAGAACTGATAAGAACATCTCCCCTTAAATCAAAAGTGCTAATGCGTGTGGAGGCCTCACCATGTACCAAGTCAAGTTCCAGGCACTTGGTCCTCTGGTTTCCACATGCTTATCTTCCATCCTTCTCCATCCTGTGTCTGTTCCCAGCCAGGTCCTGACCATCTATTGCCTCCTCTCTGGCTTTCCTAATTTGGATCATGTTTTCTTCAGGTTCAAACATCTAACCCACAAGAGTCATCCTCTTAAAACACACATCTGGACGTGTCACCACCTACCCCCAGCCTCCACTTAAAATTGCAAACTCTGTAGTACTTCTTTTCCTATCATCCTTAGAATAAAGTCCAAGCGTTTTAAGATGATTTTCAAGACCTTAGATTGGTAGTGCTATATTCTTAAACGTTCCTGAGGAGCTCAAAACACTTATGTTGATATGGGTTATACCTACTAATATTTGTTGTGTTAGAAATTAAAAAAATCTATTAATCCATTAAAAATAAAAACTTATTATATATAACACAAACATATTGTTGAATGGAAAAACCCTTACATTTACCTAAATTAAAAATAACTTTTTAATAAGAGTGGCATTATTTTACATTTTAAAAATCTCTTTAATGATTGATTTAACAACAAAAAAAACACAGCGGGATTATCCTACCTGCTGCTGCATTCGATCTACCATAGCATTGTTCTGGCTGAAGTATAAGAAGAAATGCCAGTCTCAGACAGATATATTTTTAGAAAGGAGAGGCATATTTTAACATTTTCTTTGTAAATATTCCTTTTTGGTACTATACCAAACATGATAAGCAGTAGTTTTTTAAAGATTAGTTGCAATGTGGAATAAAAACCACATTAATAAACTTTTTGTACTCTGTTACAGTAAAATCTATTGGTCTGTCTTAGGTTTGCATCTTTCCTCTTGCCTGATTTCATAACATCACGTAGTAGTCTGGAAAGTATCAGTTCATCAAGCTATGCAGATCTTCTAAATGTTGACATGTTTCACTATATGATATATAAAAAAAAAATCACGTTCAGGCTTGGCACCTGTAGCACATTGGTTATGGTGCCGGCCACATGCACTGAGGGTGGCAGGTTCAAACCTGGTCCAGGCCAGCTAGACAGCAATGACAACTGCAACAAAAAAACAGCCAGGTGTTGTGCAGGCGCCTGTGGTCCCAGCTACTCGGGAGGTTAAGGCAAGAGAATCGCTTAAGCCCAAGAGTTTGAGGTTGCTGTGAGCTGTGACACTAGAGCACTCTACTGAGGGTGACACAGTGACACTCTGTCTCCCCCCCAAAAAAAAAGAAAAAAAAAATCACATTCATTAATATTGCCAGTGATCTCATCAGAAAAGTCTTTAAGCAATAGAAGCAAAGCTCATAGCGATGGATACAAGTTTCCCCAAATCCTAATTTTTACCTGAAAGCTTGAATTTCTTTTTACTTGAAAGCTTTTTTTTCTTGAAGTGACAGGGTCACTTCACAATACTCAAGTTTGAATAACCATAGTTTCTCAGCTTTTCTTTCAAGTAACAATGACGTTCCATGAAATAAATGGCTAGTTCAGCTTGCAACTCAAATGAAAGTACTTTTCCTTTAGATAAATACTTCCCTTCTACATGTGGACTTCAGGAACTAAATTAAGAATAATGGTTTACGGAGGCCTTCCGGTGCTTTAATTTCTGTGTGACGTTGTTCTAACGAAATACTGCATGGCATTTCAATATCAAGTATTGGTTAAGTTTTATTCTTTAGCTTTTAGAGAAGTAGACAAGAAATAAGTTTTGTACCTTACTCTGTGACAAAATTGAGTTTGCAAGTACTCTGTGGGAGGCTAAATTGTAACAATGAAACCTCATCTATCCAGAATCATTGGCGTGAACAGTTACGGTAACCTTTGTGCAAAACGCCTTTTTCAATTTTTAAGCATTAAAATTCCATATCACACACCTTCTGCCTGTATTGGAGTATAAGGAAAAGAAATTACTGTTTTATCAGGTTCATCGATGCTATAATACATCATGAACATCACCTGTGCTACAAAAATTGTTCCAAACTGCAATGCTGACTGACTTCTTGGACTGCTTTTTAAATTTCTATTTTAGGTTAATTTGAGGATACAAAGAATTAGGTTACAATGTTTGCATTTGTTAGGTATAGTCCCTTTTGTAGTTGTGTTTCGCCTCCAGGAGCTGTGCCATATACCTTCACATTGTGCCCTAATATTAAGTGGGAGCACACCAATTCCCTCTCCTTCCCTCTGCTCCCACCTTGACTTTCTTCTCTTCTGTGGGTGTCCATTAGATTGTCTACGGGTTTCATATTAGTATTGAGTACACTGGATACTTGCTTTTCCATTCTTGTGATACTTTACTGAGAAGAATGTGTTTCAACTCCATCCAGGTTAACACAAAAGATTTTTTGTGGCTGAACAGTATTCCATGGTATATACATGTATCACAGTTTGTTAATCCATTCCCGGGCTGATGGGCATTTAGCTTGTTTCTATTTCTTGGCAATTGTAGATTGAGGTGCAGTAAACCATCGAGTGCAAATGTCCTAATGACAAAATGATTTTTTATCTTCTGGGGAGATGCCTAGTAATGGGATTGCAGGATCAAACGGGAGGTCTAATTTGAGTTCTCCATATTTCCTTCCAGAGAGGCTATGTTAGTTACAGCTTGGGCTGCTTTTTTTTTTTTTTTTTGAGACAGTGCAGTGTCTCACTCTGTCACCCTGGGTAGAGTGCCGTGGTGTCACAGCTCACAGTAACCTCCAACTCTTGAGCTTAAGCGATTCTCTTGCCTCAGCCTCCCAAGTAGCTGGGGCTACAGGCGCCTGCCACAACACCCGGCTATATTTTGTTGTAGTTGTCATTGTTGTTCAGCAGGCCAGCTCTCGGCTTGAACCCGCCAGCCCTGGTGTATGTGGCTGGCACCCTAGCCGCTGAGCTACAGGTGCGGAGCCAGGTTGGGCTGCTTTTTAATAGTTTTTGTTTTGTTTCAGTTCTAGTTAACTCTGTCAGCTTTTTCTTCCCACTGTCTTTCTCTCCTCTCTTCCATCTAATGTCCTTTAGGAAAAGAAACCAGATAACAATGGTTAAAATTTCTTAAAAAACAGAACTTTATAGACAGTTTAGGGGCTAAAGATATTCTTCCACTAAGAAAGCACAGATTTTTTTTTTTTTGTCTTTTTGAGACAAGAGTCTCACCCTGTTGCCCAGGCTAGAGAGCTGTGGTATCAGCCTAGTTCACAGCAACCTCAAGGTCCTGGGTTCAAGTGATCCTCCTGCCTTAGCCTTCTGAATAGCTGGAAATACAGGAAACCACCACAATGACTGGCTCATTTTTCTGCATTTTTAATAGAGATAAGGTCTGGCTCTTACTTAGGGTGGTCTTGAACTACTAACCTCAAATGATCCTCCTGCCTCAGCTTCCCAGAGTGCTAGGATTACAGGCGTGAGCCACTGGGCCTGGCCAAGAAAGCACAGGTGTTTAAGTGCCTTGGTTTTGTGTCAGTGGCAGAGGAAGAAGATAGTCCTTTGTTACCATCTATCTGTAACTGTGGACAAGCAGTATGATTTCCTGGAGCCCCAGCTTCCTTATAAATTCAGGGTAGTTAGGATTTAATAGTCCTATTATAAAGTCCAACAATCTTAGAATTATATAATAAATGTACATAAAACTTCATGGAGTTCTTGCAAGAATTAAGCAAGGACCTGGGACGCTGCCTGACAGGTTTCCGTGGTTTCCCTTTTCACCTCCATGCTCTAAGACAAGCAAACTTTTTCTATGAAGGGCCAGACAGTTAAATATTTTAAGTTTTGTGGGCCAAAAGCTAAATTTAGGGATATTTTATAGATATTTATATAAGAGAGATTTTAAGAATTCTTCATGTTTTATTGACAGAATTCAAAATATAATAATCAATACATTTTGGGGGTAACATGGGTCTACTAATGAGAAAAATAGGTTTTTTTCTTTGGTGTGGGAGGGATAATATTTCACTTAAATGAGATCCAAAATTTGTGTTTCCTCTCATCACATCAGTTGCAAATGTTCACCAGTAAAAACCATTCTTATCTCATAGGCCGTACAACACAGGTGGTGGGCTGGATTTGGTTTGTGGGCCTTAGTTTGCTAATTCCTGGTCAAAGAAGTCTCTCTCACTTATTTTCTTTTTTTAGGTTCATTTCATATAGTTGGTAACAGGGACATCTTTAGTGTGCTTAATTTCTTTGTGTAAATTTGAGTTTCCATCTGGTGTTTTCCCTTTCCAGCCTTTAACACTACTTGTAGTGAAGGTTTAGTGGTGATAAATTCTTTCATCTTTTGATTGTCTGAAATGTCTTTATTTCACCGTCATTTCTGAAGCATATTTTCACTGAATACAGGATTCTAGGTTGACAGATTTATTTTCCTTTGGCACTTTAGAGACGTCATTCTATTGTCTTCTAGACTGTATTATTTCTGATGAGAAGTCAGCAATCATCCTTACCTTGCTTGGTTCCTCTTTGTAGCATGTCTTCTTTGTCTGTTTCTAAGATTTTTCTCTTTATCATTGGTTCTCAGCAATTTGATTATGATGTACCTTGATGAGGTTTTCTTTATATTTATCCTGCTTAGCCTTCATTGGCCTTCCAAGGTTGGTGGTTTGGTATTTTAAATCAAATCCTCTATCCCTGAGGCTACAATTACATATGTGTTAGAACACTTGATATTATTCCACAGAATCTATGCTTTTCATACATTTTTCTCTCTGTGCTATAGTTTGAATAGTTTTTGTTGTTCTGTCTTATAGTTTTCTATATATTTTTTTTTTTTTTTGAGACAGAGCCTCAAGCTGTCACCCTGGATAGAGTGCTGTGGCATCACAGCTCACAGCAACCTCCAACTCCTGGGCTCAAGCGAGTCTCCTGCCTCCGCCTCCCAAGTAGCTGGGACTACAGGCGCC
>CAUYRH010039961.1:0-12031 GCA_963574655.1 Perodicticus potto | reverse complement strand
CTCCCCTTTTGGGGAGGGACATACTAACTAAAACAGGAACTTTTCCCTTCTGGAGATGTAGTCATGATCAAAACTCTTCCTTCTAATTCACCTTCCCTAACCCCAACTTGGGAAGTCCCCTTTCCTGTTATCTTGTCTTCTTCTACAGCTGTTAAAGTTATAGGAGTTGATTCCTGCATACATCATTCACGAATAAAATCCTGGAACCCTCCGTCTTCTACGGAGGCAGACAGTGAAGAAAGCCAACCACAGACCACCTACACTTGTGAGCCAAAAGAAAGTTTGAAGTTATTATTTAGGAAACAGCAAGAAAAATTCTAATATGATTTTCTTTTAGCATCACTGAATAAGTGCTTCTGACCTGATGCTGTTTTTCCTTTGCCTGTTACTGACTATACTAATCAGATTTATGTTTTCCAAAAATGTCATCAAGGCACATGCAATAAAGATGGTTCCAGTCCATGAACCCCTATATCACTCTCCCTCCAGAGAAACCTTAACTGCCCCCTTCTATCATCGCTCGATTCAGCAGGAAGCAGTTAGATAGAGTCTTCACCCTTTTTCCCTAACAGCAGTTAGAGTTTCTACTCGGAGAGGGAGAATTGATGCAGGACATTTGGCGCCCTAGCCAGCTCAGTGGAGCTGGCGGACCTGCCGCCTCCTCCTTGGTGGTGTCGGTGCTGTGGCAGCCAGCTGAAAAGCCAGAGGGCCAGATGACAGGCAAGGAGGGGGACCTCCAACCCCCACCGGAGGCTCCAATAGCCAAAAAGGCCGGACAGCTACCGAGGAAACACCTGTGCCTTGGTGTCACCTTCACTTTACACTTAGGACTAAATGTGGAACCCCCATTTCCTATGCCTAGGTCAATTTCATGTGAATTTCCTAGGCCTCAATTCCATGAATGGACTGTGTTCGTTCATTGATACATTCATTCACCTTAACCCCAGTGGAAGGGACTGTGTTCATTCGTTTTCTGGCCAAGGAACCCATATTCCTATATATGCCCCGAGACTAAAAGCCTAAAGGGGGAGACGGGGAAAGACCGGGAGAGAAACAGAGAGAGCTTTTCTCTCCCCACTTGAGTTCTCCCTTTCTACCAGGAGCTTTAGTGTTTTCTGTATTCTTTTCTGTAAATAAATTCTGTCTTACCACTGGAAAAAAAAAATGCCATGAAGGCTATGTTAAACAGTTTGATGAAAACATTTCAGATTGTATATGAAACCAGCACATTGTACCCCTTTATTGCACTAATGTACGCAGCTGTGATTTAATAAAAAAAAAAATCAAATTATATCAGAGCAGTAAGTTGTCTTCTATTAAAAATTTTTGAAATCTTTAAAAAAAAAAAGAAACATGTTTTCATTATTAATGAGTATTATTGACAAAGGAATGAAAGCAGTCCCTCCAGCTTAGGGCAAAAGGTCAGGGTGTTCCCTTCATGAACTTGCCCAAGCCTGGGAAAACTGGGGTCCCCTGTCCAGCCTTCAATGGCGGGGGTGGGAGGCAAATCCTGTATCAAGCGCATAGTAAAAGAGCTGGGAGAGCATGTTTTCAGAAGGTCCTCCAGCGCCCTGGAGTCACAACCATTGCCTGGGGACCCCAGGACCTCTGGGTGCTACCACTTCTGTTTGCTCATCTCTCAACCAGAGAAAAGGAGGGGGTTCAGAAGCCTTCTCACGTTCTCTTTGGCTTCTTTCTTTTCAAGCCAAGGGGAAACTAGAAAGTTCATGTCCCAACAGCCCTTGCTCATGACCTGGAGTTAGCAGCCCCACTGTGTGCTTTCAGGGGCTGACGGGCTTTTGAATTATTAGTCAGCATTATTACAATTATAGAGAAAAACAGGATAGAGTTGAGTGGTCTTATTGCTTACCACAGATCTTCAATCCTAGATGAGCCCCCAAAATATGTTACTGGAATTTCTTTCTTCACTAGGTCCTTGGTCTCGGGAATTCAAAGAATGAACCCACAGACCACAGATCAGTGGTAAGGTAGGATTTTTATTAGACAGAAAGGAATGCAGAAGGGGTAAAAAGCACCAGAGCTTCTGGCAGAGAAGTGGGAAGACTCCACATTGGTCCTTTGTCTAGGGGTGTAAAGTCTTGACAATTGCGTTTGGCCAGGACTTGGTGTTAATGAGCATTATTGACAAATGAATGAACTGTAGTCCCTCCGGCTCAGGGCAAAAGGTCAGGGCGTTCCCTTCTTGTAATTGCCCAGGCCTAGGGAAACTGGGGTCCCCTGTCCAGCCTTGAATGCAGAAACCCTGTATCACTTGGATGATTAGTGAGTGAATTAATTAGAGGCCTTAAAAGAGAAAAGGAACATTCACACGACCGTTGTAATTGACAGGCTGTAGTTATAGAAATAAAGAAGCAAACTCGATGGCTGAGTTAACACTCAAGGACTCATCCAGCTATTGATCAAAGAGAGAATTTATTCACAGAGCTTTTCAAATACAAACAAAATAGCACTTTGCATTTTTTTTTTTTTTACAAAATGAATATTGAAATAAATGGGATACAGCACATAACAATAATGGACAAAAGAAAATAAGGTCCAATGACTGGAAAATGTATCTTAATACTCTCATACCTTCAGCAGAATTCTCTCCTTACCAGTGGACAGAAAGCTGTCCTCTTCCTTCATAAGAATATCATAGTAGAAACTACTCAGAGAATTAATGCATATCTCTGAATAACACTGAAATATGAAGGCTTAACTCTAAAGGTCTGCATAAACACTGAAGACACGTGGGGAGTGTAAAGAGTTTATGCAGGACATACAAAATACTGATAGAGTGGCTTATTGGTCCATTTATTAGGGTTATTGTATGCTTTATAAAGTGATAATACTGTTTAAATGTGTATTAAAAAGAAAACAGGAGAAATGCACCACTGAACCTCCTGCGGTCTGTGTGACAATCCATGTGCCTGTGCCTGGGTGCATGCATGGGTGTGTGTGCTTTCATGAGTACTGTGGCCTCCAGGGCACATCTGCAGGGTACCCTGCTTCCCAACATAACAGGATTTCTACTAGCCCTTTTGATTTTCTGAATCCTCACTTTTAAAAAAGAAAACACCAACGAAACCCTTCTTTGCATATTTAGATTGGTTGTGTGTGTGTGTGTGTGTGTGTGTGTGTGTGTGTTAAACATTAACAATACTGTGTGGAATGGAAACACCCAATACCCTGCAATATTTTTGGCCTTTGGTTCGTTTTGCTCCAGCATTCCATACTTTGCATTTCTTTCACAAATCTCCCCCAGCCCCCTTCCTTCCCATATAATGCTCCTGATTTTATTGGGTTTCATTTTATTAGCATTGCATTGGATTAGAACCATTCCACCTTTTGAAAGTAGCTGGATGCTTCAACCCCTTCAAGCCCCTTGGGCCCATCTCCTCGGTCCACTCTTGGAGGCTCCATCTCAGTATGGGTAGTGCTTCTGTTTCTTGCCGGAGAAACAAGCCAGCCACGTACAGAGCAGCATGGCAGCTGCGGCACCTGCTCCCGTGCAGTAGTAGGCCCAGCCGATTTCACACTTACCTAGGGACCAAAAAAGAGGGAGAGAAAGCAGGCACAGATGAGGGTGACCTTGCAGGAGGCTGTGCTGTTTCTTCCAAGGTGTGTATATTCTGAAACATCCATTAGGAATATGGTTTCTTAACTCAAGTTATTTTCAGAGTGAAGAAAGCAAATGGATGTGCACACTATACCAGGGGCTCAAGGTCTATGAGTCACATGGGCTTTTAAAAAGAGAGAAGTCTAGTCCACACCCCTGGCTGAATTAAAGGAGCAATGGCAGCAACCAGGCTAGAAGACATAGTGTTAATTCTAATTTAAATCACCCAAACTCACATGCATAATAAGGTATTTTAGGGAAAAAAATAAAGATATAGATACCATCCTTCTGCAAAAGGGCTACTCTAAGGAGGTAACCCCTTTGAAGGATGATGGATAATGCTAAACTCAATACTTCTACTGTCTGAACCAGGGACAAAACTCCCATATTCTCCTGGGGCCAATACTCACCTTGAAGTTCATGTGTCATTGAAATGAAAACATAATGACAAGGGTCCAATTGGGCCTGGGTTTCTCAGAGTTGGATTAGTACCAATAGTAATAACATACAGTACTAAAGGTACAATTAGCAGATTTCTTTTTTATATATTGTCTTTGCTGATTCTTCTAACAACATTGTGAGATGGAATCCTGGCTGGAATTTAGAGAAGGTGGTAATGATATGCTAATAATAAACCATGCCAGGACTGAAACCTGGCTTTATTATTCCAAGAATAAGAAGTAATCGACCCAAAATATCCTATCTGGACTAAAGGAATGGGTTTCTGCATTCATTAACTTTTCTTTTTTTACAGCATCCAAGTTATTCTTTGCGTATGTACAGTATAGACACCCTCTATCTATATCTTTTTACTTGATATTGTCTTTTCTGATCCAATTTGAACTTTTCTTTACCCTGGTCTTACCGTCTTATCAGACTACACTCCAGCAGCAATTAATTTCCTCCCTTTCGTTTCTTGTTTATATGTCAGATACAAACACAGTCTCCGAGCCACTTGGATTTCATTAGTCACAGAACATATAAACTTTAGATTAAAAACCCTATCTCTTTGGTTGTTTTTTTTTTTTTTTTTTTTTTTTGTCTTTTTTTTTTTTGCAGTTTTTGGCTGGGGCTGGGTTTGAACCCACCACCTTTGGTATACAGGGCCAGCACCCTACTCCTCTGAGCCACAGGCGCCACCCCAAAGCCATATCTCTTTTTCACTTAGTCTGTAGGAAAACAGCTGGTTGCATAGCGATGGAGATGCCATCTTGAGGTGAAACCACCGTGGTGACTGATGGCTTTGCCTCCTGCATACCAAGGTGTTCTTGTAGCACAGATAACTCCTCATAAAGAAACAATGCCTATGGCATAGATAACCCTTTGTAAAGATGTTCACCTGACTGATACAGGGTTCCCACTTTCCCTCCCAGTGCCAGCTCCTGGCCTAGCCTGCTAAGCCTGCACTGTGGCTGCCCTCTGCCTTGCCCACAGTGCTCACAGAGGCCTCATGCACACAGGAATGGCTAACTCTGGGCAGCCTCCTAGCCCTGACTGGGCTGCTAGAAGACTGGCTGGTGGGCAAAGGGGAAGCCACATTCCACAAGTATGACCAGTTCTTCTATGTGGAGACCCTGCCTTTGGGGCTGGCAGCTGATTCCCATAGGAAGAACTATCAGCCTCAGGGTACAGGGTTCCTCCCATTTCCTAGGCCTTGGCAATTACATGTAAGTTTCCTGACCAGAAACCCCCTGACTTTTTGTCCCAACAGAGGGGACTGTATCCATTCATTTGTTAATAGGTTCCTTGGTTTTGCTCCTAGGAAAGGACTGTCCCCATTCATTTGTTAGTCTGGATATATACACCCCTAGACAAAGGACCCTGGTGGAGATTTTCCAACGTGGGTCTTTCCTTCTGCCAGGAGCTCTGGTGCTTTTTCTATATTTTTTTTCTGTATAATAAATCCCATCTTACCACTGATCTGTGGTCTGTGGGTTCATTTTTCGAATCCCTGAGACCAAGGACCTACTGAAGAAAGAAATTCTGGTAACACAGCTTCTCAGTGGTCATGAGTTTCTCAATAAAGTCATGACCAACTGCACATGTCTTTACCCTAAAAACTCCTTTATAGAGAACACTTGCTGGGGGGTGGGTGCAAGGATCCACAATCTCCAGCCATTCAAGACCTGGCTTCTCTCTGTGGGTTCATTTTTCGAAGGCCCTATTGAGTGTTTCTTTCTGAGAAGCTGGATTTGTCAGCCTCTTTCTTCAGCCTCTCAGTCCCTCGGCCTTTGGGGGAAGCACAGACCTGCTCAATGCAGAATGTGGTCATTATTACCTTGTCCATTTGTGAAAAATGAGTAACGTCTCTAATGAAAACGACAAGAACTGCTGGGAGTAACGTGCAACTCAGCTTCCCGTTTTATCTGGAAGTTTCCTGGATGTGTAGTTATCCCAGGCACAGAAAAAAAGGCAAGGAGAGACAGAGCGGGGTGGGCTATTGGCTTGTGGTCACTGTGAATCAACAGCAGCAAAGTGGGGTCAAGAGCCTCCGCATCTTCAAAGTCCTCAGGGCATCCGCTGGACACACGGACAATAAGCCGTGTTGTTGAGTCCCCAATCTAGGTGTCGTCCTCGATTCCTCTCTCTCCACATCCAATAATCACAACAAACACAGTAAATACATATTGATTACTAACTGCTCAATGTGTTTACATGGAGTAAATATGAACTAAGTATTAGTGCGGTTAATTCTCATAAGAACACACTGAGGTAGACACGTGGTATCATCCCCATCTTTCAGACAGGAAGACTGAGGCCCAGGGAAGTTCCAAGACATGCTCAAGGACTTCCAGTCACAAGTGTCGAGTCCTTTGCCACTGTCCCCAAATCTGCCCTGGGAACTTCTTCTTCCAGGTGACCTGCTGTCGTTGCCCTCTTGTCTCCCTGAGTCATCACCAACAGTAAAGCAGGAAGCTCACCTATCTTTTTAAAAAGGCAATCAGATAAAGTCACGCTTTTACTTAAAACCCTCTCATGAATTCTCAAAGGTCTATGTCCTTCTTATGGCCTAGGAGGCCTTGAATGAGCCAGTGTCTGCCGACCTCTCGGAGCTCACGACCACCCTCCTCTTGTCTTCCACACTGGCCACCTTCTCTGGAACACATCAAGTTTGCTGCTGACATGAGAGTTACATGCTCATTATTCCTTCCACCAGACAATCCTACTTCCCAACCATTAGAGAACTGGAGCCTTCTTAAATGGCACCTCTGGAAAGACACGCCCCCCCAACTGTCCCCACCTGTCTCATCAGAATCGTTTTCCTCTCTTATCCCACACTATTGCCTTCACGGCACTTTCCACGGTCTAAGTGTTCTCTCTCTGTGTGTGTTTAATTTCAGTCTCCACTACTAGAACTAAAGATTCAAAAGAGAAGACTTTGTGTATTTTGTCTCTGCTATGTTCCCACAACAGAGCCTGGTGCATAGTAGGCACTCAGTAAATACTTGTTCAACGAAAGTCAAGGTAACATTAAAACAGAAAGAAAGGAAGCAAAGGGGCAGCGCCTATGGCTCAAAGGAGTAGGGTGCCGGCCCCATGTACCAGGGTTGGCCAAAAACTGTCAAAAAAAAAAAAAAAGAAAAAAAAAAAGGAAGGAAGCAAATTAGGAAAATAGCTAGTCTCCAAAAAAAAGAGTAAATCTTGGATTTTATTTTAAGAGTAACTCTAGTCCTGTTTTGGTGCTGAATTTTGGAGAGAAGTTCCCAAACCAGGTATTATTTCCAGCCTCATGAAGAATGTGCAATGTGTTGACAAGATGATAGATTCTGAAAGGTCACATCTCCACTGCCAGGTAGGTCTCCCTGACACAGTGACCTCAGTTAATACCGAGAGATGGAATAAGCATTTTTCACAGACAACTGCATCCCCTTCATGCTCCAGATTTGCTGCCAACCATGGGCTAAGGCAGCTGTGAATCTTGAGAAGAATATCCATTTTGAATCATTGTTGAGGGCTGGATTCAATAAATCTAGGTAGCTAAGAGATGGCCAGTGGTTTAGAACCTTTGAAAGAGTCAGCAAACTCTGTGGTTTGTCAGTTTGGCACAGGATACGTAACACTGAATACAATCAATCGTGTGTTATTAACAAGGTATTGACCTACCTATAGTCCCATGACCTAACACAAAAAGCAGAGTATATAATTCTTTATTAATTACACAAGAAAAAAGTAGCTGATTTACCTGAGAATTACTTGAGAATGGCGTATGTGACCTTAGCCACAAGCATTCTATAAAGAAGAAAATAAAAAGCTGCTAAAGTGTTGACTATCCGAGGACAAAGAAAGACAGGATATCATTTTTCTCCCCTGCAGAGCAATCAATAAAATAGTAGAAGTTTAAACTTCAGGGGTGTTTAAATGACAGGGGCACCGTAGCCGATGGTATATATTTACCCAATTCTTCTGGATCCCTTTGCTGGGGGTGGACTCTCACTCCCCAGCTGCTTTTTGTTCTTGGCTCTTAACAGCTTAGAATTGTAACCCTCCTCAGAGGACCCATGAGAAAGTGGAGTCACTTAGCCCTAGTTGACTGAGAGCCACGCTGGCCTGGTAGGACCAGCAGTGGTAACTCAGGCATAAGTGTGCATGCCTGGGCCGCTTGCCTTTAGATGGGGCAAACTCTGCAGTGGAATGAATGTTCCAGAACCCCTGAGTTCAGGCTGGGGCTGGGCCCTCACCCCAAATTGCACCCTTGCTTGGTATTGACTCCTTCATAACTTTGCATCCCCACTTCCTTATTTATTTATTTTTTTTGCATATTTCCTTAGTCACTTGGACACAAAACCTCATCCTAAGATCTGCTTGTGGAACCAGATCTAAGACAGAAGCAAATAAACAAAGTATCTTGCTTTTCTTTATCAAAGGGTCTGTGAAGTTTCTTCGGTTGTGAGAAGCTAAACCACCCCACCATGCACCTAAGCCCTGCCGTTTCCTGCAGGACCTCTGGCCAGAGCGGAGCCCGCAGCACCAGCTTCCTCACCCTGCACTACAGTCTTCCTGGGCCAAACCCAACTCTTTATCTTATTTTGCATCTAATCGTAATTTCTACTAATTGTTTTGTTTCTGATCTATTCTTGTTTATGTCATAAAACGTGGAATCAACTCGCCAGACCAGTTGTCTATCATATGAAAACTGACAGGACATCAAATAAGGGTTCCTAAAGAATATACCATAATAGGATAAAATGTTTGAGGAGGTAAGAAAATATGGCCATTGACTACACAAATAGGAAAGTTCATGCATATAATTTATGTACGTTGTTAAAATTTAGCAAATGGTTAAGGTCTAAAATAAAAAGCTAGTGTTCAGTGTGATTTAAAATATTCCTCCATAGCAGACATGAAGGTTTTCATTTACTAAGTAGTGATTCATAAAATAATTATTAAATAAAAAACGATTTTTTTTTGAGACAGAGTCTCACTTTGTCACTGTTGGTAGAATGCTGTGGTATCACAGCTCACAGCAACCTCCAGCTCTTGGGCTTAGGTGATTCTCTTGCCTCAGCCTCCCATGTAGCTGGGACTACAGGTGCCCACCACAATGCCCAGCTATTTTTGTTGTTGTTGTTCTAGTTTGGCTAGGGCCAGGTTTGAACCCACCACCCTTGGTTATATGGGGCCGGTGCCCTACTCACTGAGACACAGGGGCCGCCCTCAAAAATGATTTAATATGGATTTGTTGTATTTTGGATTATATGAAAATCTAGACAGCCCATTGAACTGGCCTCAAAATATACAAAAGTAATACAGCCTCTATGCAAAGAAGTATGGTGATTCCTCAAAGAAATAAAAGTAGACCTACCATTTGGTCTTACAGTCCCATTACTAGGTATCTACCCCAAAGAAAGACATTTTACCATAAGGACATTTGCATTTGGATGTTCATAGCAGCCCAATTCACAATTGCAAACGTGTGGACACGACTTGAGTGTCCTTCAACATATGACTGGATTAATCAACTGTGGTACATGTATACCATGGAATACTCTTCAGCCATTAAAAGATGGAGATTTTCTATCTTTTGTAACAACCTGCATGGATTCGGAGAACATTCTCCTAAGTAAAGTATCATAAGAATGGC
This sequence comes from Perodicticus potto, assembly GCA_963574655.1. Lineage (NCBI taxonomy): Eukaryota > Metazoa > Chordata > Mammalia > Primates > Lorisidae > Perodicticus > Perodicticus potto. Next base: position 2,330 of record CAUYRH010039961.1, on the reverse strand, counting down.
AAAACAATCATCACATGGACTCAGTGCTCAATTGAAACCAGTAGATTAACTCCCAGATGAGAGAAAACTCAAACGTAAGTAGTGGGAAGGAAGGGATGGTTTGGGCAGTTCCCACCCAATGGGTACAATGCACAGGTACACAGCACACTTCCTGGGTGAAGGACGCAACTACAAGTCAACTTCAATCTGACAAACTACGTGACTTAATCATAGTAACCTGAAATTTTAAAAAACATACAAAAGTGCACCCACACAAAATCTCTGAAGAAACAAGAAACGGTCAAGACTAGTCTACTAACAGCAAGGTGTGTCAACAAGGTGTAAGCAAATCTGAAAAAACACTAAGTTAGCCAACCCTAATTCTTGATTCCTTCTTTTCTTTCCACTTCTTTTTCCTCTGTGGATTTATTCCTAGATTAAGCAAAACTTATGGAGTGTCTGCTCCAACTATGAATCATTGGGGACTTGGTTGGGAAAGACAGATGCAATCCCTGCCATCAAGGAGCTTATTGTCTAGTCAAGGAGAAAGCACTGAGCGATGCTCAGAGACCGTGATATGGGCTTTGACGAGAAAACCCAGGACGCTAAAGCAGCACATCTCAAGGCATCCTCCCAGTGTGGTCACAGCACGGTCAGGCCATGAAGGGCAGCCTTAATCAGATGTGAAACTGAAGCTGAGACCTGGCTGATGTGCAGTGGAGACAAGCACAGTTATGGGAGGCTGAGTAATAGGCGGTTGGGTGAAGGGGACAGGAAATGTAGTGGAAAGACGTAGACAGGTTTGGGTCTGAGCATTGCTCGTAAGAGACGGATGCTGGTTTTGGTCCACAGTGAGAGATGGGGTAGGTATGACAATCTACAGAATTTGGAATCTTGAAGCCTCTTTGGAATTTTCATCTGTACTGCTGTATAGGAATATGTGGTATTTAATATTCACAAATAAATTTAAGCACCTACTATCTGTTTTGCAATGAATGGTATAGGAGCTGGAGGCAAGCAGTGAACAGCACAGGCGGAGTCCTTGGTCTCCTGAAGCTTACTTTCTCTGGAGTATTTGCTCACATCGGTTCAGCATTATGCTGAAACATCTCTCACACAGGTTTTATGGACATTTAATTCCGTAAAATAAACAGAGCGAAGGAGGATTTTTGTTTCGTAAAACTACACATGCGAAAGCAAAACATCAAAAGCTCTGTGAGAGATGAAAGATTTGCCAGCCACAGACTTGTCACCATATACCTTGAACTTCCCCAAAGGGAAGGGGAAAGTGGATTTGTCTGGCTGAGTCTGATTCTATTGTTAGAAACCACGTGCCCAGTCATAAGAAATCAGTGCCATGTTTTACAGTCATTAAAGAAAAAATTATTTCTGAGTACTTTCCATGAGTAGTAATGGAACTAAATGAAACCAGGAAATCCGGGTCAACTTCCACCGCCCCTCTTTTCCCCCTGTCTTGGCAATAAATGCTTGTTATTATAATGCAAACAGAAAGCATTTTACCAGAGGGCAAGTTTTGTCTGTGATCCTTTCAGGAAATTAGAGAAGCAAATCTGTTTAAACCTTCCCTTTTGCTCTCCGTAATGCTCCATCAAAGAGGACTCCAAGCTTGCTTGGTTGGCAAATTGCTGCTTTCAACAATGGGGATACGATTCTTGACAGATAAAATAGAGGTTAATGGGACAGAAAGCAGCTTACCACAGCCACCTGCCAAGTCGATATAAAAAAAGACTTGTGGCAGTGGTGGCATTCCAGGGGACCCCTCCCCCAGAGTCTGGATGGGGAGGGGAGAGGTGTGGCTGATTTTGTAGCATGGCTCAATCTAGTATTTAGAGCGGCTTGTGAAAATAATAGAAACAAGTGAAGAGGCACAAAACTCGGCCTTCCTGTACACAGCACTGGAATTCTGGTGATCTTTTCAGGATGTTGCAGTTTAACCTCTGCCTTTTCTTTAGTCTGCTTAGTTAACATTTTGGAGCCTGCTGTGTGTGTCGGTGTCTGTCCGTTTTACTGGTGTATCTGGTGGACAGCGGACGGCTCATACGCACCTGTGTGGTATGAATGGATACTGGACACTAGCCTTGGGCCAAACAGAAACCCAACCTTAATAAGTACATAATAGATGCCACGTTGGGATCACACCTACGGTGCATCTTAGTAGGGTACTGGTGAAACTTATCAAATGTAGAGCGTCAATGTCTTTATATAGTGATTAAGAAAATGCTATGAGGGCTATCTCTCACAGTACAATCTAAATGTTTCTGATTGTATATGAAGCACATTCTGCCCTATGATTGCACCAATGTACACAATTATGATTTAATAAAATTATT
>CAUYRH010039959.1:0-21634 GCA_963574655.1 Perodicticus potto | reverse complement strand
AGATACTCTGTGCCCTGTGATGCCGCTTCTTCGTTTTCAGGTATCCCTATCAGGCGAATATTGGTTTTCTTCGAGTTATCCCAGAGCTGTCTGAGAGAATGATCCATTTTTGCTTTCCATTTCTCTATCTCTTTGAGCATTTGGGAGGGTTTGAAGTCTCTATCTTCAGTTTCAGAAATTCTTTCTTCTGCTTGCTCCATTCTGTTACTGAGGGATTCCACTGTATTTCTCAGATCTTTGAGGGCTACAACTTCTTGTCTCAATGTGTCAATATCTTTGGTCATTTTCTCTTTGAACTTGTTCAGTTCTTGAGACATCTTTTGGTTCGTCTTTTGGATTACTGCTTGAAATTCTAATTCCATCTTTTCCTCCATTGCGCTGATCTTAGTTGCTATCCAGACTCTGAATTCAACTTCTGATATCTCAGCCATTTGCTTGTGCAAGGGATCTTGTGCTTCATCTACCTTGTCATTCCTTGGGGGGAGTTGATCTACTCTGGTTATTCATATTGCCAGAGATTTTCTGTTGATTCCGCCTCATGATTATTTTTCACTGCTGCCTATGACCATCCTCAGAGTTGGGGAGGTGTCTCTCCCAGATCAGACCCTGGCAGAATCACTCTGTTGTTACTGGATCTTTGTAGGGAGTGACCCTGTGTTTCTAATGATTTCTCAAACAGCTGCTCACACCTTAGTTAGGTTTTCCAGCTTCCATAACTGAGAGAGAACAGAGTTCTGTTGTTTTAAGCCACCCAGTTTGCGGCAATTTATTACAGCATCCCTAGAAAATGAATACACCATTTTATAGGTGAAGGTACCAAAACCTAGAAAGGTTAAATAACTTGACCAAGTCACACGATCCAAGATACCATAGCTGGGGTTAAAATCCACAAAGTTACTGATCCTAATATTAGATTGGATTTTTTTTAAAGCAGCATAAGATGTAGAAAGATGCATGAAAGATGCATCTCCCAAATGCTAATGGTAACTATTTTAGGAAGCTGGGATTTTGGGTCACTTTTTCTTTCTTCAGTATACAAATACTGCTCAATTTTTCTAAAGTGGTATTGACTATATACTTTGAAGGGGCAGCAACAGTTTGTGGCAGTGTTAAGTGCAAAAGGCAGCACACAAACTTGCAGCAAATAATTGCTACAGTTGTGTAGACACTGTCAGTCAATCCTTACAGCACCCTTGGGAGGGAGAGGATGAGACACCCCCATTTATAGATGAAGTGCTCGAGTCTCAGAATGAGGAAATATTGGAGCCACTGCATTTAGTCTTCATTAAAGAGAATTCCTGGGTGGTGCCTGTGGCTCAAAGGAGTAAGAGCCCCCATATACCAGAGGTGGTGAGTTCAAACCTGGCCCCAGCCAAAAAAAACTGAAAGAGAGAGAGAGAGAGAGAGAGAGAGAGAGAGAGAATTTCCTTATTTTCATGACCCCTTTTAAGTTTTCTTAACTCTAACTTAGAAGCCACTCTAGAAGTGCACAATTTTTGTTCAGTCTCAGACTAATCACTGCTCAGGTCTATGGTTTATAAGGAAAGACACAACCTTCTTCCCTCTTGCCCCCTCAACCAATTCATTCTTTCTGACTGGACAATCTGAAAGTTTCCTTTTGTTAAAGACTCTAAACTAGGTGTGAAGAGAGAAAGCCCAAGATCCTAATTCTACTTTTTTGAAAAAACCAGAAGGAAATCTTATAACTTTGTTCTTTTAAGGAATGTGGATTTCCCTGCCCGCCCTCAGCATTGGCAAATTTAAACCTAATGTAAGCAATTTATACCTACAGTCTAGGTCTTGGTGGCTTCGAAGTGGCATCTAGATGGCCCATATTTTAGCCAAGAACATAGGGGGAAATTCAAGCTGAGTCTCTTATTTTTTTCAAGATTCGAGTTGTCTTGGCTCAGGCAAATTGGAAAGTGCGGATTCTAGAAACCCGTATGTAAAGAATTTGCCTTGCAGAGCATCTTAGCTATAACTCTGCACATTTTATAAGCATCGTCTCATGGAGGCCTTTGATGAAACCTAACAGGTCAGCTCTATCATCTGCAATTTCCAGACTAGAAAATGGGGTCTTAGTAGGTCATGCAGCTTGCAGCTTGGATGTAGTGGAACTCAGGACCCAGCTATGAACATATGTTCTCAGGCCCTTATCCTCTACTCTGTGGATGTCCCATTCCCCATAGGCATTCAGAGCTGTGTATAATGAATTAGACTCACACATACTAAACGATGTTCTTCTTAAATATCCAGGACTTTAGAATATGCATCATGCCCGAAGGCACTGACAAGGTTATAAGGAAAATAGTTCAAGGAAAATCAGCAAAAAGTAATGGAATGAACAATCAATGTCAATAATGAGTGCTTTCCAGGCTGCTTCTCACAATGATGTGACCCTGAAAAAGGAGGTTTTCTTCTCTGGGACTCAGTTTCCCCATTAGCACATGAGGGTACTGTTCTAAAATTACCTGGGGAAATCTCTTTAAAAATGTAAGTACTAGTTGCTGAAGGACAAATACAGCATGGTTCCCCTCATATGAGATAGCTAAAATTGTCAGAATTACAGAAGCAGAATTATTAATAGAATGGTGGTTTCCAGGGGGTGGGGAGAAAGAGAAATGGGAAGTTTTTGTTCATTGAGTATAAAGTTACGGTTTTACAAAACGAACAAACTCCAAAGATCTGCTATCTGCCATACAGCATGGCACCTAAATTAACAACACAGTGTTGTGTTCTTAAAAATTTCTTTTAAGAGGATGAATCTCACCCTAAGTGTTCTTAGTACGTACATGCGCACAGACACAGCAGAGGGGCACAAGAGAACGTTTGGAGGTGACAGGTATCATGAGGATGATATCATGCCTGTATGCATGTGTCTAAACCCATCAACGTGCACACAGTAAACGCGCAGTTTTGTGTGTGTATCAATTACTTCAATGAAGCTATAAAAAATACAAGTCCTAAGATTTATCTTTGACTTTTAAGACTAAATCTTCTGGGAGAGGTTCACTCATTAATTACTTAATTAATTTAACAAATATTTATTGATATTTACTGGGCACACAGCTGCAGGAGATGAATGGCCTACTTGTCAGGGTTCCATCAGGAAATAGCACAGTGTGCTCTGCTTAGGGTAATCTGGTGGCTTTCATAAAGGGGCTAAATCAAGGGTGCGGGCAGGTCCAGTGGATACATAGGAGAGTGCAGTGCCCAGGGGCTGGCAACACTGGGCTCATACAATCTCTGGACCTGAAGGACTGGGGGCAGCCGTAACTTGAACCTGGAGGGAGAGGGTTATGGAGGTATCTCCTTAGAAGAGCCCTGACCTTCATCAAGTGCAGGCTTTCTCAACCCAGTAAATCTTTGTAGAGGGTCTGTCCTATGCCTAGTAGGATATTTATCAACATCCTTGACCTCTACCCACTGGCTGCCAGGAGCACCTCAAATCCCAGTCATAGTAACTGACTATGTGTCCAGACACTGCCAAAAGTCCCTTGAGGGGCAACATTACCCCTAATTAAAAACTGCTGACTTATAGATGCAGCCAAGTTGTGCAGACCCTCATGGATGATGGAACCCAATTTTCAACTCCTCTTTCCTTTCAATGTTCTCCTAGGATTTGCCACTCACCAAGACTCACCTAGAAGTCAGAGGCCAAGGAACATGCTGATGCTCTCCAACAAGGCAGTTCTGAGGTGGAGAGGGGCAGTTAGTGGTAGGCCATGGGCACAATGGGACAAATGGAGACACAGTACAATAGCGAATGCCACTGATAAGACCCCTGTACTGAGGATCCTATGGTCTAATGGTACATGAGAGAATTTCTGAGCAGGATTAGGAGTATGAAAACAAGCAAAAGATCAGAATGATACAATGGTGGGTGGCTGAGCTCTCTAGGGAGGTGACAGTTAAGCTAAGATCTAAATGACACTGATACAATTGGGCCAACCCGGTAAGCATGGGGGTTATCTGGAGGAGCAGAAATTTCTAAGTCAAAGGAACAGCATGTGAAAAGTCTCTGACATCTGTATTTACTTATTTATTTGCTTTTATAATACTTTGCTGTGGTATAATTTTTACATATAATAAGATATGCAAATATTAACTGCATGAGTCGATGAAGTTTTGTCAATGTATTTACTCCTATAAACATCCTCTGGATTCAGATGCAAAAAATTTCCATCTCCCCAGAGAGTTTCTTGTGCCCCAAATTCTATCCCCCTATTCTGCTACTGTCCTGGCTTTTGTCATCATAGATTAGTTTTGCCTTTCTTTGAATTTCATAGAAATAGAAACACATAGTACTTACCATTCTGTGCCTGTTTTCTTTCATTCAACGTTAGGTCTGTGTGCTTCACTCATGGTGTTATAAGTATCAGCTGGGCATGGCTCTTTTTATCACTGAATAGCAGTCCTCTGAATGGGCATACCACAGTGTGTGAATCCATTCTCTTCTTGATGGGTATTTAGATTGTTTCCAGTTTGGGGTACTTATGAATAAAGTAGTTGGGAACATGTGTAGATAAGTCTCTTTTGTGGATTTATGCATACGTTTTTCATGGATGTGATTTTTTTAGGTCATAAGATAGAAGTGTCTTTAACTTTATTAGAAATTACCAAATAATTCTCTGTTAAATTTTCATGGGAAGTAGGCTAGGAAACCCAGGAAGGGTTTGGAAATTCATCCCACAGCTATTTCTTTCCTTTGATTCTAATTTCACTAAGTACACAGGTCTATTTCTTAATCCATAGTAGGTCATCTTTCACCCTTATTCTCCAGGTACCATGCATGTCCCTGACAACTATGCCTAAGGACCAGCCACATGTGCTGGGTACCTGGACAACTTTTCCCTGCTGGCCCAGCCTCCCGCCTCCTCTGAGGTGTATGTGTATTAAATCGTGGTGCAGCAGCTAATTCTTTGCAGCTTGCAGGTCGCTGCCTCCACTTCAGCAGACAGGAGGGCGCCCTGACACAGTTAAAGATCACAAGCTTTGATAACCTGCCCTTCTGATTTATGATGGTCCTGGTCGCCACGTTCACCTAATGAGGGAAACTCAGAGTGTCAACCTGTTTATTAAATACTCAGAACCATGTGTGAACCGGACCCAGGTACGAAGTCAATCATATTTTCATTTATTCTGCGCGTCCCCCTCCCATTCGTTCAGGCCTCTCTCCCTGAGACTGTCAGTCTGCCAAACTCTTTCTTTTCATCTCCAAAGTGGAGGACTTTGGGACAGATCATTTGCAGAGACGGTCGGGGGCCACAATGTTTGCACTTTCCTACTGATTTCATAGGTGTTTGGAAGTTAATGATACTCAGCACCTCATGATTCTTTCCTGTATGTCAAACAAAGACATGAAAGGGAAAGTGGCCAGAGGGAAGAGGCAGGGGGGACATAATGGGTGGGTGGGGGGAACAGAAACACATCCACTGCTTTCTCTTTCCATCACCCTGGCATTGGAGAGATTGGTGCAAATGGAAGATGGATTAATATTCCTGAGGCTGTCAGGATCTAATGAAGTCTTAATTCATCTCTTTTAATTCCCTTCGAAATAAAAAAGCCCCACAAATCAAAATAATGGATGGCCCAGATGCTTTAATCTCTACTTCTCACCCTTTTCCCCTTTACAACTTGGTCACTGTCATTTTCTTAATCTTGGGAGATTCCGCCCTGATATCTTTCAAGTGGCATCAGCTCTGTCTCTTAGATTTGGTATTCTGACTTGGCATAAATATTTCTGCCAGTTTGAGGCCTCCGGCTGGATTCTGACCTTGGACATGACTGGGGGAGGTGGTAGAGTAGGCAATACTCTGAAGTTTACTTGGTAAGAACTCTAGATGGCCCAGGTTGGAGACCTCTGAAGAGTTCTGCAACCTCACATTTGACTAGGGAGGTTTGTGCCCTAAGCACCTTTGGTGGAACTGCTGGTCTATATTGTTATTCTGTCTAATGATACATTAGATTATGGATTGTTTCATTTAAAAGAACCTCAGGAGTAAGCTTGTGAATGATTCTATTTTTTTCTCCATATTCTTTTTCAATTCTTGTAGGATCTTGTGTTTTGTCCAGTGCCCAGTTTAGAACAGATGCCACATAAATGTTTGTTGGATAAATGAATGAGGGAATGGGTGAATAAATTGATTGTTCAATGCACAGTTATTAGCTTAGATTTGTCCTGTTGTGTTTTTGTATAATGGGCACAGAGATACCCTGGCCGGTGATAACGTAAAATAGCTGAACGCTAGTGGCAAATCGGTGTTCGTGTAGCCACGCCTACTCTTCCTTTTTCTTAGTAATAGAAGCTCCACGTTTAGCTGTTTAGCTGGGCAATGAATGCCTGGGATAAAGGCACTATTTCCCAGCTGTCTTTCTAGCAAGTATGGTCATATAAGTTCTGGCCATTAAAATTTACGTGGTTGTGCTATGTGATTAGTGTTTTTAAAGGATAGCTGGAAGAAGCCTGTTGCTGCTTCTTCCCTTTCTCTTTCCATATGGTTGGAATGCAGACATGAAGGCTGGAATTCAATAGTCATCTTGGATTACGAGGTAGGAAGTTAAGAATTATGACACAATAAGAGAAAAGCAACTTGAGTGCCTTTTGATTGTTAAAGTGGTGCATCACCCTGGACTTCTTACTTTTGGATTTATTTTAGATGAGAAAGAAATGAACTCGTTTATTTGCATTAATATTTTTGGGTTTTCATCACTTGCAACCAAGCCTAATTCTAAAGGGATCAGTAGGATTTTTGGACCTGGACTTTTGCTCATTGACACAATCAACTGATATGCTTAAGATTAAAACACTTAAACCCATGACTCTGACTTACTTTGTAGGGCTTGCACAAGAGGGTGGCTAATTATGTTTGAGAAGATTTGTGATCTTAGAGGAGTACTTTTATTAATCTAATAAACATTTTTACATTGCTATGTGTCAGGCACTATCTTAGACCAATGATGTTTGAGCATAGGGAGAAAATAAGAAATATTCAGATATATATGTATATAAGTCTATATTTAATATAATCTTTTGAAATATCTAGTATCAAGTATGGCTTATACTATACAAGGAGTATCACTAAGTAGTGCCTGTGTATAATTTATAATTAAATATTTATAATTAAAATAAATGTATATTTTATAATTAAAATAAATGTATATTTTAGGTGGGAGAGTAATCAAACATGTTTTACTAATAGGGATAGAAAGTCAAGAAACTTTTTATAAGTGTGGTCAGTGTTCAGCAGACTTTTTCTTAACAAGCCAGATAGTAAATACTTTAGGTTCTTGCATCCATAGGTCTCTGTTGCAACTTCTCAACTCAGCTATCGTAGTGTGGAAGCAGCCATAGTCTACATGGTAATGAATGAACATGGCTGTATTCCAATAAAACTTTATTTACACAGATTGTTGGTGGATTGGATTGGCCTGATGCTTATAGTTTGCTGAACCCAGTCTAGATCATTACATTAGTGGTAACAACAGGCCGTAACAAGTGGGATGAGTACAGAGTGCTATGAAACACAGATCAGTTTCCTTAGTAGAGTGTTCAGAGATGAGTCGCCTGAGGAAGTAACATTTACTGAGATCTGGAAGGTGGGGTAGGGATGTTCCAGCTACAGGTAAGAGAGGGCACACGTCGTGAAGGAGCTTGAAGTGGCTCATGCTGTGACCTATACGGTGCTGGTGGGGAGGAGGGTCCCAAGGCAAATGGGGACAGATAGTCTTGAAATCAGCACCCCTTGTGAACACTAGTCCTGATGGGGAAATGGCACTCAGGGCTGAGGTGAGGCTGAGAGTGCTTCTCTGAAACTGCATTTGCCTTACAAGGCAGAATCTTGGAAACAGCATCAATAAAGAGAGAAGTGGAATGGGTGGCTTCCAGCTGGGGCTGTGTGCTCCCTCCCATGACACCCTCCAGGAGGATGTCAGAGCAGTCAGCTGGCCAGAAGCACTGTCAGTTTCTGATGGATCAAAGGTGCCGCAGGGACCCTGTTCTTCCTGGTCTCTGGGGCTGAGCTCCTATGAGCTTCCTCACTAGAGGCCCCCGATGAGGAGACAGGCCACTTCCAACAGTCCTGAGGCTTCTCTCTATTTTAAGATGGAAATAAGCCTTGCCCTTGAATTGCTATTCCTTTGCAGCTCACAGGCAGAATAGAATGTAGAATCTATCCATCCCTCTTTTCCTCAGAGACCCTTCCATCCTGTCCTTATTGTATAGTCAAGATTTTATCCAGAAATGTAAGAGCTCCTAATTCACCCCTTTTCACTTTATTATCACCTGTTTGTTCTAGCCATGTAGGGGGAGAGAAATGGAGTGGTATTTTGGAATGCCATGTCTAGCCTTCCTACTGTGCCAACCAGTAGCCTATAGCTCCCTTTGGTACACGCGATGTGCTTAATAGAGAGTTTGCCTTCAATCCACTGCCTATTCTTTCCTTGATGTGCTGTTTTCATTATCACGGGAACTCTGTTTCCAAGCCTCCTGGAAAGGGTTGGCCAGCAGAGAAATACTGGAAAACTAGAGGGTGGGGAATGGGAGACATTGGGGCATTTTTATCTATCCTTCTGATACTGGGTATGAGATGCTTTCTCTTCTCCCTGTCTCCATTTCCCTTCGGATAGTTCCTCCCTCCCTTATCTCAGCTCTATGGGAAGCTCCTATCAAGCCTCTACCAAACCCAGCTTTTGGCTCTGGCAAAACCACCCACTCATTTCCCTCTAGCCTAAGGGAAATAGCAATTTCTTGCTCTTGCCAGACTCTGGGTTTCTTCAACCTCTTCTGTTGGCTTCTTAGCCTTTCCATGATTTGGGAGGTAAATTCCCTATATTAAACTCACTGCTTGAAAGACCTTTAGTGGTTTCTCTTTTTTCCCTCTGGATCCTGAAAAGTACATATAGCATCTCATAGTTACAGAGTGCTTTCTGTTCCACGATCTCACTTGGATTTTAACATGCAAACCTATTTTCCATTCTAATAGATGTATAGTAGTATCTCATTATTTTTCTTTGAAGTTTCCTGATGAAGTAGGATGTGTGATATCTTCTCGTCTGCATGTCATCTGTATGACAAGTAAGTCTGCACAGACACACATCTTTGGCAAAGTGTGTCTATGCAGGTCTTTTCTCTATTTTTAAATTTGGATGTTCATCTTATTATTGTCCAGTTTTAAGGGTTCTTCACATATTTTGGAGAAAATCTTTTATCACATGTGTCTTATGATGTTTTTAAACATTTTCAAAGTAAACTATTTTAAAATTGTAATAGGTTAAAGCAACTGTCTCTTTCCATTTCCTCCAAATGTCAGGGACCATTGGTGTGATTGCGAAGAGGAAGCTGATTTAGGAATATAGTTAGACTGAATTTAATGGGATCTATTTGTATAGGTTGAAGTCATTTCTTTCCTTTTTTTTTTTTGAGACAGAGCCTCAAGCTGTCACCCTGGGTAGAGTGCCGTGGCATCACAGCTCACAGCAACCTCCAATTCCTGGGCTCAAGTGAGTGTCCTGCCTCCGCCTCCCAAGCAGCTGGACCACAGGCACCCACCACAACGCCCGGCCATTTTTTGGTTGCAGCCGTCATTGTTGTTTAACGGGCTGGGCTGGATTCGAACCCCCCAGCTCAGGTGTACGTGGCTGGCGCATTAGCCCGTTGAGCCACAGGCACCGACCCAGTTGAAGTCATTTCTATGTGAAGTTATTTCTAGCCACAGGGATGGCTTCTAGAAATATTCCTACCATCACTATGCCTACTTGGGTTGTTCCATATAGATACAGGGTCTGAGAGCATATCACAGTGTGATTGTGTTCTGTGGTGTCTGCACCAGATGTAGAGGGTAGGGGAAGAAAAGCTCTGAAATATGCAAAGCCAGAAGCTAGTCTATGGAGAATTCTCTCAGTCATCAAATGCGTAGAACTTCAAGTAGAGGATTCAGTTAAAAGGACAAGTCAAAACAAGTTTCTACCTAGCAGGAATCTGACAAGTCAAAACAAGTTTCTTCCTAGCAGGAATTTAAGAGGCATAACACCCCATCTTCTTTCTTTTATTGGATAAGGATCATGCAAAATAGAATTTATCAGTTTCTGTGGGTCCAGGTCACAACCTGCAGTAGAACTACCAATTACAACATTATCTATAGGTGGAGTTGCATGTTTTATGTATTCCAAATATTAAAAAATGTTTAGACCAACATTGAAAATATGGAATTATTATTCCAGTCTTTCCATAGAAGACATGATTTCAAAATTATTATCATATAAAGAAAAAGGGATTAAGAGTTTATGGCCAGAAGTTGTAGCATCAAAATATTCTAGTAATGTGTGAGGGTGTTAATTAATGAAGATCTTATGATATCATTCTCTGTATTTTGTTATATTTGCAGTGTTTTCACCTTTTATAAAGTGGGCATTTGTGGTTCTTCTTCTCATTCTAAACGAGTATCTGTTTTTCGCATCTAATTTTAGATTTGGAGTTTTGTGGTCTTTTCCTTGGGAAGGGCCCTCAAGTTGCATTAACTTTAAACCCTACATAACCTGGGTCTACCCCTTTCTTGTTATTCTTCTAATTATGCAATTTCGTAAAATTTCATAAGCCAATAAAGAGTGAGCATGTAGAAAAAGAGTTGCATCTATAAAGATGAGATTGCATACTTTGCAAACATGGACTGGATTTGGGTTGGTAAAAATAATTGCAGTTGAATTAGGCATGGGTGGGAAAACTTTAAGAGATTAGGGAGGAAACAATTTTATTATTCTAGAAGGATTCTTCCTTTAGACTGCTTTGCAGGGATTTTTGTTTCCTACTTCACCTCATAAAAGCCCAAACTGGAGCTTGCATATGGAAGGCTGTGGATGTGTTTTATAAAAGCTCAAAGCAGAGCTGGGGGGCAAGGAGTGGGGGGGCGGGATTTGCTAACTGACTTCTCAACAGAATGCTTTAGGCAGTGTCTACCAATAGTCCAGAAATGGCAGCTGAGAGAAAATCCAATGGCTATTTTTTTTCTGGTCTACCTATTCCACCTTAAAGATGGGTGAACTGAGACCCAGAGAAGCAAAGTGTATTTCTCAGCGTTTACACAGCCTTCTAGCAGCACAGTGGAAGCTCTTGGTCTCTAAACTGACCATCCCTCAGTCTCTCTGCAGCCCTGGGCCAGTGTCTGGCTGGGAGCGGTGGTATGGGAAGGAGAGGTCAGGCAGGAATTGTAGCCTCTCCCATGCTTAGCTTGCTAGGGTGTTCCTGATGTCATGGCTGGGGAGGACATGGGACTGCCAGATACCCTCTATAATTACCCCCTGTCCCCTCCTGGAGGCTGTATTCTGAGCCTGAGATAAAGGCCAGAGGTAGGAAGGTAAACTTGATATAGCCCCTCCACCCACCCCATCCATTCCCCAAATGTACCCACATTTTCTTGGACATAAAACTCAGTTAAAAGAAAAAAGTTTGTCTGGGTCCAGTTGCTATGGTAACTCCCTAAGATCTGGGTTCCTAGAGTCACCAGTCAGGGAATAATCAGGAAGATGTATTGTGACCATATTGGACGACAACCGTATTCCTGGCGGATGTCCTTGTTCACAGACAGCCTTATCCACCAGTGAGAATGGACAGTCAAGGGTGGGAGGCCATTGTGCTCAAGAGTCTGGGGGGTTTGGGCTGGGTGGGATGTCCTTGGTTGGGTGAACAGGGTCCCACAGCTTGAATGAATTCTTTCTTGCTTCCTTATAAAGATGACAGGTCCAAGTTTAAAGATCAGAGGGCGAGAGAGAAGCAGCCTCTTCCCTCCCTCCTGTGGCCATGTATGTGGAGGCTGAGCAAGGCTGCTTGGAAACCTGCTATTTCCTTTCTAGAGGTTCTGGCTGTGGTTACCTGTGAAGATTGGCATTCCAGCTGTCTCCCATAAAACCTCCGGCTCTTTAAACTCCCTAGTTAATGCATGCACCCCAATAAAAGTTGCCAGGCTGGATTTGGGGCAAGGGACCCACATCTTCCACATGGGCTAAGGACGCTGTAATGAGGCCTGGCTGGGAGGCACAGTCTTGGGCTGTAGCCCCTCATTCCTAACTAAGTGCACATGGAAGTGAGGTGCTTGTCAGCTGAGACCCAGAGCTTCTGAGGCACAGGGTCAAGGAGCCACGCTGACAGACAGAGGGGTCCCACAGAGGAGGCAGGAAGGGGTTCTTTAATGGTCCATTTATAAGAGATGAAATTCCTAAGCTTAGGAACTTGGATACAGCACGGCAAAGCAATTTCAAGGTTTCAGGAGAAAAGATAAAAAGTTAGAAGATCAGAAGTGATCGCTTTCTGGCAGCTTCCCTGAACTGTATGCCAATGAGATAAAATACTTTGCACATCATGGATAAATTTCCCCAAAAACATTTATGGGAAAAATGAATGAATGGGATATAATTTTTCCTATCAACACATTTCCGGAGCTGGTGATCTGATTTATTTTTGGTATATCCTGTAGTGGGCAAGACAGGCCAGCATTGCAGTAGGGAAGGAGATTCAGCACATATCCCAAAGACTGCCCTTTCTCTGCTCCCAGACTCCCTTTCTACAGGCCGTTTTTTAGAGCAAGTCGTGGAAACCCCAAGACCTACAAGGGCCAGCCAGGTGGGACATGTGAATGAGGTGGGTGACGATGAGGGTAGAGGGGAATTTTGATAGTGTGGAGAACCTACCAGAAGGGGACCGCCACAGTCCAGCTCCCGCCACCGCTGTCAGGCAAGGCTTTAGACCCACTTGCCAGACGTCTGGCTTTTCTAGAGCTACCAGAATTCTAAGTTTTTTAAAGGTGAGATATCCTACACTTAAAATGAGCGGCAACTCCTGTGAACTGCGAACATGGAATTGTGAAAGAAAACTCCTCTGAGGGCCACATCTGGACAATGGGACGCCACTTAGTGGACAAAGGCTTAATGTTTCGCTCCATCTGTTTGTCAGCTATTTGTTGGGGGAGATGCTCAACCTGGGTCCTGAGAGGTGAGCAGGATTTGGCCAAGTGGGCAAAGGCAGGGCAAGACCGGCGTTCCAGGAAGGGGCACAGTGTGTGCCAAAGCATTATGCCCTTGGGGAAATAGAAGGTAAGGGAGTGCGGCCGAGACCTGCAGGGCAGTGTGGACGGGTCCAGGGGCTGGGAACAGGTGGACCATCTTACATAAGCCATTGGAGGGTGACAACTCTAGTTTTTGCTGTGCAGAGTGTCACCGTTTGAAAGGAACCACTTTAAATTCACTTTTTAATCAGGTTGATTTGACTGACCATCACAGTAAAGGTTTGGAGCCTATCCTAAAACATGCAGCCAGACAGGGCTGCTGTAAGTCCTGGTTCTGGAGCCAGAGGACCAAGGTTCAAATTCTGGCTCCCCCACTTAGGAGCCATGTGACCTACTTACCTACTCTGTGCCTCAGTTTCCTTATTTATAAGATGGGATAATCCTTGCAGATTAGATTTGAGGATGGAGGGAGTAAACTCTATGTAACAAACAGAATGATGCTTGATCCACAGGGAGCAACCAGCAAATGCTTCTTCCTCTTTCTATTACATTCTCTCTTTTTCTTCTCATCTAAAGAAGCCAGATACGTCGTCCTATGGTGGCTTGCCCTGTCCTTGGGAAAGCACAGTCTGTGAATCAGAGGTTTAAAAGCTCTTTTCCAGAGCTGCAGGCTCTGATTTCGTGGCTATGCATCGAGGAAATAAAACCCTGCTCTTCTAAATGGACTGGGAGGAGTAGGAAATTACGACTAAGTCGGTTTGGAGCTTTTGTGTGGGTCTTTCATGAAGAGATCAACCATTAATCATGCACAATTACCCTGACCTTGGGTGAACTACAGTCTGCAGAACATGGAAAATTTCACTCCCAGGGGTCTGGAGATGCAAGGCGTCTGCTCACCGTTAGAGCTGAGGTCCAGCATGCTTGGTTTTCAGCCTCAGAGGCTCCCCAGTTCCCAGGAGCTGCTTTCAGACCCAAACACCCTTTCCTTTTCCAGGTAAAAATAAAGGTCATGGAGAACAGGGTCGTATTTGTCTTTGCTGTTCAGTAGTCCTGTGTGACTTTGAACAGGGGTTTGCTCCTCTCTTGCTGCCTCAGTGTCTCCATCTTTCCCTTGGGGCCAACAGCGTCTGCCTCATCAGTTTGCCGTGTGGACTGAGAGGTATTCAGAGTGGCGTTCATGTGAATATCGCATTGTGCAGACGGTGGTAGTCACTTGTGCCGAATGGGTTCCAGGTTGCTTAATCTGGGATCTGACACGTAGTCTGTGCTCCACAGATGACTGCTATTTCCCCAGCCCAAGAACTGGCCGCCCAAGGTCCCTCCTGCCCCCAGGAACTGGGGCAGAAGCCTCAAGCACCATCGTGATAGAGGGGGGCGTTTTGATTTCCTCACTGCCACCCCATCTCTCCCTCAGTTTCTCTTCCCCTCACTTCCTCCCCTCCCCTCCTTCTCTCCTTCCCTCCATCCTTCCCTCTCTTCCTTCTCCATCTCTTCCTTTTCCTTCCCTCCCTCCCTTCCTTCCACTCTCTTTTCCATGATCAAAGGCTTAATGAGGGTGGATCTTCCCCCGTGTCTTACCACGGGACGACATACGTGCTGAGCATTCCATATGTTGCGTGTCTTTTCTGCTATAGTAATGGTCATTAAACTGATTAATCCACCAAAGCTCTTTCATGTTTCAACTCTTATTCATTTAAAATGAGACAAAAACAAGCATCCCTTGTCCCCAGCTAAAATATAGTGCACGTGACCACAGTCGAAAATTGGACCACATGGAAAAGCACTGTGAGTATAATGATCATTAATACTACTGCCCCTAAATTTAACCACCGTCTTCATTTTGCTGAATTTCCTTCCAATTTTTTTTTTATGCAGAGGCATGCATTTGTATTGTGAAATTAAACTCATACTGAGCATATATTTGTGTATTACACTTTTGCGACAGACGCATTTTCCCATTAAACAGCTGAAATGAATCATTTATTTCTTTATTCATTTAATCAATAAGTATTTTTGGAGCATCTGCTGTGTGCTGGTAATTGTCCTAGACGCTGGGGCACATAAGAGTGAGTGACCTGAACCAAAATACTTACCCTCTCAGATCTTATATTATAATTCAGGGAAATAACTGCACGAACAAAAATGCATAAAATATAAAGGTGCTAGATGGTAATATTAAGTGCTATGGAGAAAAATAAACAGGAAAAGTGGAAAGTGTGTGTGTTTCAATTTCAAATGGAAGCCTCGGAGGAGTTTTTCTGAGAAAATGATATTTGGGCCTAGAGCTGAAGGAGCTGAAGGAGCGAGCAAGTAGAACATCCAGGCCAAGGAAACCACAAGTGCAAAGGCCCTGGGGTGAGCATGGGAGATGCATTTGAGGGACTTTGTGGAGCCCATTGGGGCTGGAAATAAATGGCAAGGGCAGATGAATGTCAGAAGATAGCAAAGACTACATTTTCACAGGCTCATAGGATCTTGCAGGTGAGGGTAAGGACTTCGGCTTTTAGTAAGAGATGAGAAGCTACTGGAAAGTTTTGATCACAAGTGTGTGGACTGATTTGTGAGTTCGAAACCTATCTCTGGCTGTTGTGTGGAGGTCGTAGGTGGAAGTTAGTAAACAAGACTATAGGTTATTAAATCAAAATTCTTAGTATGAACTTCATTTGTAAGGAAGTTTCTTTTGTCACATGGTTAAGTTGTAACTTATGTAGCCATTCTCCTACAGTTGGACATTTGGTTGTTTCCAATTTGGATTCTTACCAACCTTACTTATGATTCCACCTGAATCATTTTCCTCAATGCCATCCCCAACCTAAATTCCGTGTTCTCTTTTTCTCAGGAAAAAATTATGTAATTGGACAGTGTTTAGAAACAGGAGAGAGGCCTTTTTCCTGGTAGTGTGGATAATATTTTACCTGGAGAAAAATATTCGTCTGGTGCTCGTCTTATTGAATGTTTTTCTGTTGTGGACTTTGGGATCTGCAGGGTTGCTGCTGGCAGGGGTGCTGTTGTATCCTACCTGATCTCCCGGAGTCCTCTTTACCAGGTGATTATGTCCATCTCCCAAGGGCTTCGTGCTTCGCTGCTAACTGTTCATATCTCCTACCTTCCTTCAGAGACACTTTGGCTAGAGGTGTCTGAGAGTTTTCCATCCCATCCATGGCAGCCCCTGGCCAGTGACCAGCTTGAGCTGGGGTACAAAAGACAAGTCTTTTGGTCTCAAGATCTATAATGCAATGAACACATCAGAGTTTCTGGTGGGATCAGTATGTAAAACCACATTGTTACTCAGCTTCTTCCCCTGTCCTATCATGCTTCTTTTATACTGATAGAGGTTTCTCTTAAGAGTGCTCTCAGTAAGTCACTGGCACCTAATCCTTGTCTCAGGCTCTGCTTCTAGAGCATCTGGCTTGAACTGAGACAAGGTTGTGTGCCTATGTATACTCAACCAACATAGACAGATATATGCTACCAATTTTTTTTACTGATTCTGTTTTCTTGACTTGTTGCTAATGTACTCCAGTATAACATTGACCTGTGATGTTGATTTCCAAATTTAAATGGCACCCAGAACTATGATATCTTTCATAAATGTAGGAAATGTGTGTTTCAGCATCAGAAAATGTATATTTGAGTCCTGGCTTTCCAGGTATTGCTAATGTATCCAGACAGTTCTGTGACCTTTTTAAACCTCAGTTTTCTCATCTGTGAAATAGAAGGAATATAACACACATCTCAAGTCAGGCATATGAAAAGCACTTTGCAACTGCAAATAGTTATCATTCACCATAAATATGACAGTTAACAATCTGAATTTTATTCAGATCCCTGAGATGTGTATGGTCTTGTAGGGGCTCCTTGGCCCATTTAACTTCATACATGAATAATCTTTCACCAATTCATAAACTTGACTAAATATTTAGACTTGGGGCCACCTTTATTCAATGACTTCAGGTACAATATAACCACCAGGTGGTAGTGTGGTTATATGTCCTAAACAAGGCAATTTGTCCCCCATCTTTCAAAGCCATTACAAAGATTTTGGGATATATCCCATTCCATAGACTCCTACTCTCTGTAAAAACAGAATAAAGTCATGTTGAATTCTCCAGTGAAAATTGTGCACTTTGCCATTTAAAAAAATTCATTTGAAGGGTGACTTAGTGAAACTGTTTGAACAAATGCAGCCATACTCTCATGGAGTGAAACCAATAAAAATATCAACCCAGTGATACATCGTGGAATGGAAAGATTAGGAGAGGTTTCCTAGATGTTTTTTGAAGAAGAGTTAGCAGAGAAAATGGGTGGAATACAGAATGTTGGGTCCATACTAAGGCAGGAATGTGTCACTTGTCTTTCTCAAAATTCCATTCCATGCAGAATCTGGCCTATAGTAGGTGCTCAACAAATGTTAATAGAATCAATCAATTAACCAGAACAGGATGTCAATCAACTCATGCGCATATGAATGAATAATTAAGGGCTGTAATGGCAGAATGCATTTCCTTTCATGATGAGCATAGGAAATTCATCTGACATAGACAGGTGCTTTAGCTTTTGGGGAAATTGGACAATGTTGGACAAGCAAAGTAAGTGGAGTACAGAGGTGCTCAATGTAGTGACACTGCCTTAAACCACCCACTTAGCAGAAGTCTTGAGTTGGTGGTCGTTTGCATCGGCTCAGTAAGCCAAGAGGATTCTTTTGGGAGACCCTAGGGGGTCCCTAGAGCTTTCCCTCCTGGCCACAAGATGAACTCTTCCTGTATTTCCAAAGTGGAAAGGACCATGATAGTTACAATGTTTTTTTTTTGTTGTTGTTGTTGTTGTTTTTAGCAAACTGTAAAGTTTCCTAAACCTGCAGACTTTCATTATATTTCTTGACTCAGGACTATTCCTTTAATTGCAAGGGAGGCTGACCATATGGCTATTTAGCTTTCTAGCCTTGACAGTGAAAGGTAGCTAGAAAGAAAAAAGTGACTTTTAGCTCTCTTGTCAGTAGTCTTGGCCCATTTTCTATAGCCTGGCCCACCTATATGGGGACCTGCATCTCACCTTATAATTTTCATCTGGAATGTCCACATGTTTGAGAAGACACCACCTAGTTTCTACCACAGGCAGTGGCAGGACAGTAACACCCACATCCACCCACACAGGAGATGTCCAAAAACAATAGCTAATATCTGCTAAAGGCTCAGGTGCCAGGCACTATGCTAGGTAATTCACAATGACCCCTTGCAGCGGTGACTATTGAATCTCTCCCATTTTATAGATGAAGAAACCAAGTCTCAACGTGGTGGTTGAGAGACTTGTTGGCTAAAAAGAAACATATAGTAGACCCTCCATAGTTCACCACCTCCCTACACTGTGACCACCTCTTCAAGTTGACCCAATTTTCTTAGACCAGACATACACCATATATGTAGATATCTTACATTAAGCCTAGTTCCCTATGTCGACCATGTCTATATGCTGACTGGTTTGTTAGGGTCCCTGGAGTGGTCAACTTGCAGAGGGTCTACTGTATTTTATATTTGAACTTAGGCAATGGCGTGCTCTTAGCTGCTTCAGGCGTGTGCTCGGCTGGGTTCATTTGAGGTTGGGCCTCCCTTCACTAGCAAGCAGCCAGTGACCGCTTACCTTCTTAGTCACCAACATGCCTGGGGTCCCTACACGCCCCCCCCCCCTTTGGGGCCTGTTGATGCTATTCTTCTAGGCCGGCAGTGAGATGACATTTATGAGGATTTTTCCCTTTGAAACGAGAGTGTTTGCGCATTTCACTTTAAAGCAAGGGAAAAAACAAGAGCTCAAGCAGATAAATGACTGCAGCCTTGGAGAAAGAGCATGACGCCTACGGATGCGCCGTCTCCACTCTGTCATATCAGGTCATCTTAGACGGAAAGATCTTTATTCGTCTCCTTTCAACTGACTCTCTTTATTAACTCCTTCTCCCCATGTCTGTTTCTTTTCCTTACAAAGAAACTGGCTATGTGTGATTTTTTTTTTAGCTTTTCTCTTCAGTCAATGTTTCCTTCCTTTGACTTATATTTTTCTTAGGGGCTAGGGAACATTCTGGTTCTCAGGTTATATAGTATTTGCACTGAAGATTTGGAGTGAGGTAGTATTTTGCAATATTGGTGCTGCCGGGTTTTAGCTGCTTGATTTTGGTTGAGTGGCAACTTCCCTGGTTCTCAGTTTCCTCGTCTGCAAGTTGGGTGTTATAATATCCCAGGATTGCTGGGGGGGAGACAATAAGTCACTCTAGAATGGCAAATTTCATAAAGAACAGGAATGTGCTGTGTCTGTCCTCTCTGGGTTAACTGAGGAATCTCATTTGTTGCCCCTCATATTTGGTATCTTCACTTATGTATCATATATTACAACACTGTGTCCTATCCTATCCTCTCCATCTATCCGGTCATCCATCCATTCACCATCCATCTATCCATTCATCCATCAGTCCATCCAACTATCTATGTATTTGTTTAGTGGTGTATGTTCAGAACACCCCACTGACCCTCTCCACTGTTGTCACCCAGGAAATTTACACCATTTCCCCCTGGATTTTTCCTATGGCTTCCTGACTAAGCCTTCTTCTCCTATCTGAGTTCCCCATCAGCTCTATTTTCAACATAGAGACAAGATTTATTATTTATTTATTTATTTTATGATTATTATTATTATTTTTTTTTTTTTTTTTGCAATTTTTGGCCAGGGCTGGGTTTGAACCCGCCACCTCTGGCATATGGGGCCAGCGCCCTACTCATTTGAGCCACAGGCACTGCCCCAAGATTTATTTTTTTAAAACATAAAATCATGCCCCTTACTGCTGCAAAGCTCCCAGGAGTTCCCATCTCAGCCACCATAAAAGCCAAGTTTTTATTACGACCTACAACACAGCCTCCCAGACCTCATCTCATACTTCTCTCTCTTCCTGCTCCAGCCACACCCGGCATCCCTATTGCTCCAGGCACATCACCGCCTTGAGGACTTTGTGCTTGCTGTTCCTTCTATCTGGAATGCTCTTCTATCATATTATAGATTCCTCACTCCCTTCAGCAGTTCGCACAAACACCCCCTTCTCAGTATCCTCTCTGCTGGTGCTGTCTCATGCTGCCACCCTTTCCAGACCCTGAGATTTCATCTGCCCTTTTCTTGTCTTCTGTATTTGCTCTTTAGCACTTATCGCCATTCATGTATTGCATATTTTGCTTTTTGTCTCTTTACTCCACCAGAATATAAACTCCAGGATAGCAGGAATTTTTGTCTAGTTTGTCCTTTGCTTCATTTTTTTCTTTGCTTACATTCCTATTCCTAGAAGATGCTTGGCATACAGTAGATCATCAAAAATTGTTGAATGTGGGCGGCGCCTGTGGCTCAGTGAGTAGGGCGCCGGCCCCATATACTGAGGGTGGCCGGTTCAAACCCGGCCCCAGCCAAACTGCAACAAAAAAACAGCTGAGTGTTGTGGCGGACTCCTGTAGTCCCAGTTACTCGGGAGGCTGAGGCAGGAGAATCGCCTAAGCCCAGGAGTTGGAGGTTGCTGTGGGCTGTGTGATGCCATGGCACTCTACTGAGGGCAATAAAGTGAGACTCTGTCTCTACAAAAAAAGAAGAAGAAGAAGAGACTTGGCCCAGCATGGTGGCTCATACCTGTAATCTTAGCACCCTGGGAGGCTGAGGAGGAACAATTGCTTGAACTCAGGAGTTAGAGACCAGACTAAGCAAGAGGAAGACTCCATCTCTACTAAAAAAACCAGAAAAATGAGACAGGCATTGTGACAGGCATCTGTAGCCCCAGCTACTTGGGAAGTTGAGGCAGGAAATCGCTTAAACCCAGGAGTTTGAGGTTGCTGTGACCTAGACTGATGTCCCAGCACTCTAGCCTGGGCAACAGAGTGAGACTCTGCCTTACATAAAAAAAATAAATTGTTGAATGATCGTGTATGTGTCTGGATGAGTGCATGTGTGAGTGTGTTTAACAGCCAATACCGTACAAGGCTGAAATACAGAACCAACTCTCAAAGCAGTTTTAAGGGTAATATGCACCAGAAGTCTTTACAAGATGTAAAGAGACAGCAAAATTAGTTTTTCAAATGTTTCCTAAGAAAAACTTCATGGATGCATCTAATAATTTAGCTCTAGAGCTGTTCATCCATGGATTATATACAATGATTGAAAAAACAACATCCAGAGAACAACTTAAAGGTCTAAAAATTGCAGAATGGTTAAATGCACTGAAGGGTTGTGTGTCTAGGCATTCCTAGGATGCTGTAGAGGTCTACGAAGGGACATAAAATGTCCACACCAGGTGAAAAAACATGTACAGATATGGAAAGACACTCTCTTTTTTTTCTTTATTGTTGGGGATTCATTGAGGGTACAAGAAACCATTTTACACTGGTTGCATTTGTTGGGTAAAGTCCCTCTTACAATCGTGTTTTGCCCCCAAAAGGTGTGGCACACACCAAGACCCCACCCCACTCCTTCCCTCTCTCTGTTCTTCCTTTCCCCACCCCTCCCTCATTCTTTCTCTCTCTGCTCTCCCCTTCCCCCACCCCCACTGTGTCATTAATTGTCATTAATTGTCCTCATATCAAAATTGAGTACATGGGATTCATACTTCTCCATTCTTGTGATAC
>CAUYRH010039957.1:0-10012 GCA_963574655.1 Perodicticus potto | reverse complement strand
TTAAGAATTAAACAAAGGTATGATGTGATACAGTACAAGCAAGACACTCAAGATAGGTATAATAGTACTACTCACACAAAAACTTAAATTTCACCTCAAAGAAAATATCCACTGGGTATTTTTCAAACCTCACTGCAAGACTATGGAATTTAAAGTACAAAGAACATTGAATGTGGGTGTTGAATATAAATCAAATGGGATGAGCAGAATTCAAAATGTGAACTAGGCCATGTCTTTCAAAAATGACAGGCATTCCATGAGAATGTATTTTGATCCCTAGGAGGGCAAGGATTTTTCTCTGCACCAAAAATATATCATTTGGCAAGACGGGTCTTATTGTTTCTGAGTCAACAGTGCGGGTGTTCCAGCCCCAAGAGCAGATGCCCTCCAACTGTTCAGACTGGGTATTCAAGGCAAAGAGAAGGGGGCCACAGCATGGACAGGTGGCTGGACACAGCCAGTCACCACACCCCTCCCCTTCTGCCACCCTTTGGAGTTGGATTCCAGATTACACTGTGTGCCACAATTAATATTCGCAGCAGGAAACAGCAAGCATCAAATTTACCACTTATGTTTCTTCCAGATTCAAGGGAAATTACTTAAGTAAAAGCTTTTGTTTTAGTAAATGAAATTCCGTTTAAACTTTACACATGTATGCATTATACATTTCCTGGGAGGTGACTCAGAGACAATTTCATGCCATCACAGCTCTAAATAATAGGGGGCCTTAAGTTACCAAGACTCTTAGATCTTCTCAGCCAGTGTTTTTAATGAGGGGTAGAGAAAAGTAGCAAGAAAGGGCAAGAAAGTAGAAGGATCCAGAAACTTATGCACACACACACAATCGTGTGGACATATCGAATTGTATGATATGCAGTGAGGTAATTAATTTATAGTCACACGAAGGGTGTGAATCTCCTCTTTGGAACAATGACTTCTGCTTGGTTTCCTCTTTTGTGAGATGAGAATCATAACATTTGCATCCCAATATTGTGAGGATTAAGGGTCGGTCAAGCCTGTAAAGTATAATGCTAGGTATAAAGTACATACTCAGTTAAACTGACACCTAATAGTATATTACCCTTCTCCTCATCAAGGTCAAGGATAAAAAGACAAATGGCCTTACCCAAGCAATGAATGCTCTGTGTTCTTAGCGCGACCCATAGGAACTGTATTAAAGGGCCTCGGCATTAGGAAGGTTGAGAATCACTGCTTTACTTTAATGTTGCTAATCTCCCTAACACCTGAAGTGATAGAGTCTCACTTAGTAATGAGATTTTTATAAAGTTATGGCTCAATTGTCTAAGGTGGATCCCTCTGTGAGGGGATGTGAGGCAAAGACTAAGTAGTCCCCAACTCACCCTGCTAGTGCTCTGAAGATAGAATCTGATTATGGTGTGCAACTTTGCCTTAGATAAGTGATGTCATTTTTTCCCAAAAAGTGCAATTGAGGGCCAAATATAGATGTTTCTTTTTCTCTCAATGAAATTTCCTTTAGTTGCCTTTTTTGGATATTTACAACAGTTTGATGGAGGGATAAGAAAAAAAGAGTGAAGATCAACCGGCACAGTGTTGCCTTTGGAACATCACTGCGATGTTTTGGGTTAACTCGCTCAATGTAACCTCCTGTGTATACCTTCCCTTATAAGACTTTGTGAAAATAATCCATTGCTAAGAGAACTTTCCCTCTGAGGAACTGCTGTATTTTGTATGTCCATCTTTATGAGAGCAGTAACTGAGGTGAGGACTTCCTGTGTTCCCTTTTTTGCCTGGCTATAAGGAAGCTCAAAGTAAAACAGGGCTCAGTCACCCCTTCTTCAAGAACACCCGTTCTTCAACGTTGGCTTATTTATTTTCCCTGGCTCCTCCTTTTGATACTGTTTTTCTCTTTTTTTAATATTCTGCATTCTTGTAATGTCTCAAATCATCATGAAGTGCCATTTTTTTCAGTGAACTTTAACTATGTCTTAGTCTTCTCTCAACTACCATGTGTGAGCTCAAAGAGGCCTTAGCAGCTACCTATTGCTTCACAAAAGTCACGAGGAAATTTCCATCTCTGTTCATTCATTTTCCCATAATTTGTTCCAGCTGCTTGTCTCAGTTATAGTTTTTGAAAGCCACTGAATCATGGCGGCTCAGGGACAATGAGGAACTAGTAATGTGATCATTCCTATAGATCTCCTATAAATCTTGACAAAGGAAATAATCATCATTCCCACTGAATTATTCCCATTAAAGAAATTATACTCATGCTAACACAGGGCCTGTGAAGATAATTTCTCTTGCCCTGGTTTGAAAAATGGGCACTTATGGAAGAGATCAAATATGAGTTAAGTCAGTGAATCACAGCTATTGTTCTGAATTTATATTCAAATCTAGTCAGCCCAAATCTGAGAACTCTTTGTGATGTAAATCAAAGGGGAAAATACTTCTGCTTAACAAACCAATGCAATTTCGCTTATCATTCAGATTGGTTACCATTTTAAATCTTTTCTCTTAGAGGGATAGAAGGGTAAACCATGCGTGGATTAACCAGATCTGACACTGTTCATTTCTCTTTCACTGCGGGTAATTATCCTGTAGAATTCTCCTATGAATAAATTAAAACCGTATGAATTAACAATGATCTTGTTTTCGTACATTCTGTAATTGAGACAAAACTGAGCAAGGAATACTTTACACGTGGGCATGGATCAGACAATAGTCCTCACAAAAGAAAAGAAATGATTCTTTTTTTCTTTCAAGTTGTTTTTCCCTTCATTTCCTCTGGTTTTGTGGGGTCGTTCAGATCTTACAAGGCATTGTAAGAGACAGTCGTTTGTGAGAGGAAGAAGAAGGCTTGACATGGTGTTATTTATCAGGATGCATGCTCACTTAGAGGAAAGGTGCCCATTCCATTTCCCAGTGATAGAGCACCTTTGCAGACACATTGCTCACTCAGCTGGAATAATGAAGCTTTTGGTCAGATACTGGAAAAAAAGCTTCTTTCTGGTTATAATAGTACTGAGGCGTCTCATTAACGCCTTGACAGCAACTGAAAACCTCAGCTTGCG
The DNA here is from genome assembly GCA_963574655.1 of Perodicticus potto. Taxonomy (NCBI): domain Eukaryota; kingdom Metazoa; phylum Chordata; class Mammalia; order Primates; family Lorisidae; genus Perodicticus; species Perodicticus potto. The sequence continues at coordinate 6,959 of CAUYRH010039957.1, read as the reverse complement.
AGGACAATCTCTGAGTCATGAAGCCAAAAGATCTGGCAGTCACAACCCAGCTAAGTTACGTGGGAGAACTCAGGCTTATTGAACATGCTACTAACTGGCAGTTGCTGTGGGAACTATGGCTCTGAATTTGGAGTCTTTGTGTGTTTACATCCACAGCCCCACAGCCAACACTCCGATGCCAGATAGCCTAGGTTTAAAAACAACTCGTGCATCTTAGTAATTTGGCATGGGCCTCAGTTCTTTCAACTGTACAATGCAGATGATAAAAGTAATTACCTCGGGTTGCTGTGGGGACTCAATGAATTAATACACGTGCCTGGTACATTTAAAATGCCCTTAAGTGATAGTTATTATCATTATAAGCATATAAAACATTTTTATTTAGGTAGGATATTTTACTATATGAGAGGCTTTATGTTCATATGCAATATGAAATATATGAATACATAATCTGTAATTCAGAATTTGCACTTATTTTAAAAACCTGTAATGGCTCAGACTCCCCTTGTGCCCAGGAAGGCCTTGCCTCTGAACCTGCTTTCAGGATTCCATTCACCTACAGGGAGATGATAGAGAGAAAGAAGGATATTTTTGCCATCTGTGGAATCTCATGTGCAGGGTTTGGCCAGGTTTATTTCACCCCATTTGGATTATAAAGGAGTGAGACTAGTTTCCTAAATGGAAAACTACGCAGCCTCTTAATACGCATTTTTTCAGTACCTCTCACTTGATACCTGTATATTCACATTTATAAAACATCTTGAGTCCATGCGGCCCCCCAGCCTCTGTCTGCTTTAGCTATTTTCTTCCATCAGGGGGGAAAGAGTCATTTTGTGACAACCAGAAAGCCAAAACATTACATCTGGAAAACATCTTAATATGAAGAAACACATATTGAAGATCTAAAAAAAATAAAAAACCTTAAAAAAGAAACACCACATGTCATTTCTATCCTATTTTAAGCCAAAGACCATTATGATAAAATTCAAAGGGCAAACTTTTTTTGGAATGTCATGGGAGCCTGAAACAGGAGCAATTCCTGACCTTTCTTATGTCATTATAAACAAATTACTCAACTGAAGGCATCAGTCAGGTAATAAGAGAAAATAGCCATACATTAGGCTGCTCAATGAATTTCACCTTCCAATAGGCCATATTTTGGTGATTGAAGGGGAGCAAGCAGAACAAGTCACCCACATTCCTCTTTTTTTGAGACAGAGTCTCACTTTGTTGCCCTGACGTCACAGCTCACAGCAACTTCAAATTCCTTGGGCTCAAGTGATCCTCTTGTCTCAGCCTCCCAAGTAGCTGGGACTATAGGCACCCACCAGGACACCCAGCTATTTTTAGAGACAGGGTCTCCCTCTGGCTCAGGCTGGTCTCAAAGTCCTGAGCTCAATCAATCCACCCGCCTCGGCCTACAGAATGGTAGAATTAGGTGTGAGCCACCATGCCCGGCCCCTCATTATTGCTTTTGCTGCAAAAGTTAGCTAAGGGGATCTCTGGAGATGCAGAGCCCCCAAAGGAAGAGCCAGAACACCCCAGTCCTACCCTAATCTCTTATACACACTAGCACTGTGACCTTTGATGAATCAGTTAACCTAATTTGTGAAATCAGGGACATTGATGTGACATCACAGGGTTGTTCCATGGTTTAAATGAGACCATGACTGTGAAAGCTGTTGAAAACTGCAAAAAAACCATAGAAATACTATCACTTGGACTAAAGTATTCTCTCTTTTTTTTTTTTGATTTTATTTTTTTTATTTTTTTTGAAGTTAAATATATGTATTTTATTATTCTTCATTACATTATTTCCCCCCCCCTTCAGTGGTAAGACAGAATTGATTTACAGAAAAGAATACAGAAAACACTAAAGCTCCTGGTAGAGGAAGAGAATTCAAGTGGGGAGAGAGAAGCTATCTCCATTCCTCTCCCGGTCTTTCCCTGTCTCCTCCTTTAGGCCTTTAGTCTCAGGGTATATATAGGTGTATGGGTTCCTAGGCCAGGAAACGAATGAATACAGTCCCTTCCACTGGGGGAAAGGTGAATGAATGTATCAATGAATGGATACAGTCCATTCATGGAGTTGAGGCCTAGGAAATTCACATGAAATTGACCTAGGCATAAGAAATGGGGGTTCCACATTTAGTCCTAAGTGTAAAGCGAAGGAGACATCAAGGCACAGGTGTCTCCTCGGCAGTTGTCCAGCCTTTTTGGCTTTTGGAGCCTCTGGTGGGGGTTGGAGGTCCCCCTCCTTGCCTGTCATCCAGCCCGCTGGTTCTTCAGCTGGCTGCTGCAGCACCAAAACCGCCAAGGAGGAGGTGGCAGGTCCGCCAGCTCCACTGAGCTGGCTAGGGCGCCAGATGTCCTGCATCAATTCTCCCTCTCCGAGTAGAAACCCTAACTGCTGTTAGGGAAAAGGGGAGAAGACTCGATCTAAAGGACTAAAGTATTCTCAAAGAGACCTAGACCTTACACTTGAGGGTGGAACAGCAAACTTTAGGTTACAAGGAAGGAGGCATGTGCAGAAGAGCAGTGGTATAATAAAAAAAGAAAAGCCAGCAGTCAGTCATGGGGGGACGTAATGGATCTCCAGCTGTGGCCAGCTGTGCTTCAGGTGCCAGGTCACAGCCGTTGGGCCAGTTACTTTCTTCTCTATTTCTCTTCTCTCTAAGTGAGCCCCTAATCTGAGGGTACTAAAGGTTTGCATTACCTGTATTCACTACATTAAGTCAGCTCTGCTTTAAGAAGTTATTTAGATTCTGCTTATTCACATTAGTCAGTTTGAAACTCCTCAATGCTCCCAATTCACATTCCTAAATCCTGCCTCAACAAACACAGCAAAATGTGGGACAGTTTGCTTCTGACATAAAATTTAAGAGCACATTTCTTAGGAGGATGAGACAGGCTTTAGATTATTGTCTTGTTATTTACCTCAAAGGGAAGAAATTTGATCAGAATAACACCAGGCTGTGGTCTTAACTGACCTTTTTCTATGTGTGGCTGTATAAACCAATCTAGTTATTTATTGCTTTGTAACAAATCATTCCAAAATGTAGTGGCCTGAAACAACAATAGTGAGTCAGGAATGGAGAAGGGCTCTGCTGGGCAGGTCTGCTTGGGTCTGTCATCAGACAGATGGTGGGTAGTCAGGCACCTTTCTCTCTTCTTACAGTCCAGTCCCTCCATGCGGTCAGGTAACTTGGGCTTCCTCAGCATGCTAAGTCTCAGGACAGTCAGCGATCTTACATGGTGGCTGATTGCTTCAAGAGCTAGTATTTCGGACAGCAAGGTAGACTTGAATTATCTTTTATGACCTAGGTTAGAAGTTGCATTTTCTATTGATCTTTTGAAAAAGTCACAATTTGGAGGGGAGGGAACACAGATGCTTTTCTCTCGCTGGGAGGACTAACAGAGTTACTCTGTAGGAAGATCACGTGGGATGGGAGATATTGTTGAAAGCGTCTTTGGAAAATATAATCTATCATATGGATGGATTGTAAAGAGTTGAGAGTTAAGCCTAAGAAAGTTAATATTTATCTCTGATACTGATTATACTGATCTATAATCTCTACTTAATCTCCAGACTTCTAATGTGGTAAAACAGGCAACAATCCTGAGGCCGCCTCCTCCCCCTATCCCCTGTGCCTTAATGACTTAATAACACTTGTTAAACTTTCTAAAAATCTCAGGCATCCACTTGTGTTTCACACATGCTCCGACCCTCAGAACAAGAGAACTGAGCCCATGTGAGCGTGCCTGTGGCTCCCCAATCTCCTCATGACTCTCCAGAACAGCTGCTCAGATCCATTTGACTGGCACTTACCACATTCCCACACCCGCTTTGATGCCTTCCTGTACTGAAGTTAGGAAGCAGAAAACTACCCTCCCCAGAAAGCCCTGCAGCTAGGAGTCCACTTGTGAGGTGGGGCCTCCAGAAGTGCTGGGGAGGCTGTGTGTGTTGTTTCCTATGGCTACTGGAACAAATCACCATAATTTTTCAGCTAAAAACAACACACATTTATTGTCTTACAATTCTGGAGAATAGAATCTGAAATAGGTCTCACTAGACTAAAATCAAGTGTTGGCAGGACTGGGTTCTCTTCTAAATGCTCTGGGGACCAACATATAAACAATGACATGCTCATATGAACAATAAAACACAAATATAGTCTGGTATGGGGAGCAGGGGGAAGTGGGGGAGGATGATTGACAGGAGGAGGGAGGACATTTGGCGGGATCTCACCCAATGGGCACAATGTATGGGTATAGACCACGCCCCTGGGTGAGGGGTTCTTTTACAACTGGAACTTTACCTTGCAAGTGAGAACAATCTAATCCAAAAACTTGTACCTTCAAAATAATTTGAAATATATACAAATAAATAAATAAATAAACAAATAAATGCTCTGGAGGAAATCTGTTCCCTTGTCTTTTCTAATTTCTAGAGGGCACCCACAGTCCTTCCCTGTGTCCCCTCCTCCATCTTGAAAGCCAGGGGTGTTACATCTGCCTGACCCTTCTTCCATGGTCACATGTCTGACCACAGCTGGAGAAAGTTCTCAGCTTTTAAGGACTGATAATTAGACAGGGCCCAACTGAATAATCCAAAATACTGTCAAGTCCTTCACTTAATCATATCTGCAAAGTCCCTTTTGCCTCGTAAGAGAAAATATTCACAGGTTCCAGAGATTAGGAGGACGTGGATATCTTTTGGGGGGTGAGTGAGAATGGGCATTATTATGCCTACCATACTGACACACTGGGCTTCAGCTTCTTTTCTTATCACTGCTGACTGCCACCTTCATGAAATACCTGGTTTTGCTGTGGTGGCGTCTTGGCTGGCGGTTTCCTGATGGTGGCATGGTAGTCTCATTCTGAAGTCAGCAGCTTTTCAAATAAGAAGGCAGCTTCTTGACTATAGATGGGGCAGTGGCTCTACTATCCCGGTTTTACAATGTATCTTTCAAAGTAGTTCAGGAAAGCTCAACCTAGAGTGTGTTTTTTTAGCTTTCAACCTGGAGTATGTTTCCTTGGCCTTCCTGACCCGATACAATTCTGCAAGCCATTTTATTTTTCATCCTTTCACCTAGTGGCTTCTGTTTTTTGCAACTGAAGCCTGATGAATGTTGGATTCCCTGTGCATATCCTTCATCACAGCTTCACCTCTCTCTTTTCTTTCTTTCTTTCTTTCTTTCTTTTTTTTGAGACAGAGCCTCAAGCTTTTGCCCTGGGTAGAGTCCCGTGGCATCACAGCTCACAACAACTTCCAACTCCTAGGCTCAAGCAATTCTCCTGCCTCAGCCTCCCAAGGAGCTGGGACTATAGGTGCCTGCCATAATGCCCGGCTATTTTCTGGTTGCAGCCGTCATTATTGTTTGGGCTGGATTTGAACCCGCCAGCTCAGGTGTGTGTAGCCGGTGCATTAGCTGCTTGAGCCACAGGCGCTGAGCCAAAACCTCTCTCTTTTCAAAGCTCCGCTTATTTCTCAGAAAATAGCATCACCAAGACAACACTAAATTAAATTAGAACTTAGGAGGATATAGAGCAGGAGTCCTCAAACTTTTTAAACAGGGGGCCAATTCACTGTCCCTCAGACCACTGGAGGGCCAGACTATAGTTTAAAAAAAAAAACCATGAACAAACTCCTATGCACACTGCACATATCTTATTTTGAAGTAAAAAACAAAACGGGAACAAATACAATTCACGCCAACTCATGTGGCCCGTGGGCCGTAGTTTGAGGACCCCTGATATAGAGCATATCAAGGTGTCTAAAATACTACCTGGTAACCTTGTAAACTAAAACTATGGCTTTGCTATTCAAGGGAATCTTCACACAGGAGTAGGTTAACCTTGAACTTCTGCATATTGGCAGAGCACCTAGTAAGGGTATAAATTCATTGGAGCATAGACTGTCACAGTTAAGGCCAAAGCCAAATCATTCCAGGACTTCACATGTAGCAAAACGTGGGGAAATCAAATGTCACCCAGGGATTAACATCTTGGGACTTGAACTAGCTCCAGGAAACTGTCACTTTGAATTTATTCCTCCTAGTAGGAGGAGAAAAGCATGTGCTCCTTGTGTTTACCTGCATTGCTTTTGTATTTCCAAGGTACTTTCTCCTGTTCCTGCCCTTGCCTTCTTTCCAAGAGCTCTCCTGGAGGATCAGCTTAAGGCAAGAGACACACTTCAAGAAAATGAAGTCATTGTTTCCTCAGTTCCTTCCTGAACAATATGCTTGAGGAGGAAGAGATCACTTCCAGGGCTAGAGGTGAAGGTTATTAAACTTGAAAGATAAGAGGCAAGTACAAGAAAGCGTTTGAGACATTCTTTTTCTGTACATGTTTGTTTTTTGGTATGGCTATTGGCCAACTTTGTTCTAGTGTTCTAGTATCATCCTCATAATTAATAGTAGCCTTATGTCACAATCGTTCCTATTTGACCTTCCTTGCAAGGCTAAATTTTCTACCTTTGGTCTTGATCTTAAATCTAGGTGCAGAGGCCATTGGTTAATACTGGATGCCTACTGGATGCAGCCAGCACACAAGCCCTGGGAATGTAGGACCAGACAAAACAGACCCTTGATGCCCTCAGGGAGCTCACAGTCTTCCTAGTCCTCTTGTCTGATAAGTCTTCCTTTATCCTTTCCATTCATTAGTAATCTTAGAATAGGCACATGAATGACATCTTCACTGACTAATCCAGTCATAGCCTCATCCTCTGACCTCCCCCAGCCCTTTTTTCTAGGGTGACCATATGCCTTATGGTCCAAATGAGAGCCCTTCTGAGTTAAAGGGGGTGCAATTTTTTCTTTTTTGTAGAGACAGAGTCTCACTCTATCGCCCTCGGTAGAGTGCCGTGGCGTCACACAGCTCACAGCAACCTCCAACTCCTGGGCTTAGGCGATTCTCTTGCCTCAGCCTCCTGAGTAACTGGGACTACAAGCACCCAC